>CM046833.1:35438466-35524773 GCA_025618425.1 Heliocidaris tuberculata
TTAGTGAAAGCGGCGTTATCACTATTATCTTGAATAATACACTGGGAATTGGGAACTGGGTAGCTTCGCTCCTTAGGTAATAATGATCAAGCGCACGTGTTTCTTTTGGAGTGCATGCAAGGAGTATTGGATTCAAACCGCCTGATACCACCGTCATTACTCAATTAGGCGGCTAGTCCCCGGGAAGGCCATGATCAATCATCCGATATCGAGACGAGCGGGCGGTGGACACGCAATAACTGCAGGTCGGTGAATGGTGGAATGAAGGGAAAGGCGGGAAGGGAGACAGTGAGAGAAAAAATAAAAATAAAGGTAAAATGAGAAATTGAAGTAACGCGAGAGATAATGGGAGGGATATAGTGGAAACGATGCTGGTAAACGAAGGCGAGGGGAAATAGAGAGAAAGAGAGAGAGAGAGAAGAAGAGAGAAAGAGAGAGAGAGAGAGAGAAGGGTACAAGTCAGAGGAAATAAATGGTGAAATGTAGAGTGATGAAAGCGAAAGAGAGACAGAAAAGGGGGATAAGGGTAAATAAATGGTGCAATGTAGAATGAGGATAGCAAAACATATACAGAAAAAGACAGAGAGAGAGAGAGAGAGAGAGAGAAGGGGGATAAGGGGGAATAAATGGTAAATGGTATAGAGTGATGATAGCGAAAGAGATACGGAGAAACAGATAGAAGCAGAGCATTATAGAGAGAGAGACAGAGAGAGAGAGAGAGAAGGTGGCAACTAAAAATACAACCATCATGACAACAGAAAGAAAAACATGAAACATGAGGACAGAGAACGCAGATAGGATCATAAGGAAAATATTTGTAAGGGAATAAGGAGACACTGAGTAGGCGACAACGATTTTTCTGTGACAGGGGGTACAGTTGGAGAAAAGATGGAATGTATATGTAGAAATTTGTGAGAATGTAAATTGTTAAAATTCATTAACATTCTGATAAACGCTACTTGTCCAATGTGTAATAACATTCCACCTTTCGCAAATTGTTTCGTCTTTCGCACAATTCCCTCTAACAAGAAGTGTAACAACATTTGTCGACAGTGATTGAATTCGCCAGTATTTCTTCGTCGTATCACTTTCTAGTACCTAAAGATTAATGAAGAAATGTGTGTGCGATGAAAAGATGGCAAGGGCCAGTGGTGGATCTACACAGAAGGAAAACCGGCCCGCGCCACCTCTTTTAAAACCCAACTGGCATACCTTAAGTACACAATGAAAAAAATTTGACCCCTTAATTGTGTACTTTTCCGGCTCTGTGCCCCCTCTTTTACAAGATCCTACATGGATCCGCCCCTGGCAAGGACGTTTTACTTTATCAAGCAAAAATCACCTCGCCTAATTACCTTTCTACTTAACATGACATTTGTAGAAAAGAAAAGAAAACAGAAGAAAGAAAGAGGAAAGAGAAAGAGAGAGAGAGAAAGAGAGAAAGAGAGAGAGAGAGAAGGAGATGGGCGGCTTTTCGTAATTTTTTGACAACGCTTCTCGTGTTATTTAAGACTGTTCACAATCGAACAGTAGGTGGAGCTATTCCACTCTGAATAAATTGATTGATTAACTGCAGAGTGGCTCATATTCTTGTAGTTACATGAACATAATGTGTAAAAAGGTTTACAAACAAGATAATGAACGCAGAACACAAGATCCAAAATCAGACTTAGATTAGGACTGGTGCACACATTCCTGGGCGTTGTATATGCATGCATACATTCTATACTGCGCGGCGAAAGAAATCATTCAAAACCATCATTTCTCTTCTAAATAATGAAATTGAAACGTACCCCTTTTATAATTTCTGTCTTTTGACCCCATCAGTATTAGGGCCTACTCTCAAAGTTTTATTCACGAGCGTTCTTTCACAAAGTAGGATATATACGATACATGAACTCAATGTCCAGATGTCAATAGTTCAATGGAAAGGGCAATGGTCTTGGAAATGGGACAACCTAGTTTTGAGATCAAGTTAGTGCCTGCATTTTGTTAAAGGTTTTATTACCTAGTAGCTCGAAAAAGAAGATCACCCATAATCTCCCTAGATGTTTTTTGTTTCGGTTTTTTGTTTTTGTTTTTGTTTTTTTTTGTTTTTTTTTTTGTTGTTTTGTTTGTTTTTTTTTTTTTTAAAGCAATACACTTCGGTTTCTATCACTGACGTTGACATGAATCGAAATAAAATATTTTGTCACACCATTTTGGGTTTCGGGATTCCCCATTTGTTCCCTCCACTCTCCGGTATTGTTAAGGGGGAATTTGGGTATTGTCAGTCACTTGAATGAAGTGCCTCATATTTTACTCATGTCTATAACGTATGTCAATAAAGCTTCATTGTAAACGAGAAGTGAAGCGAGAGATGTACAATCATATTTACATTACAAGCTTTGTACCTCTGTTCTCAGTTAGGAGTGCATATTTTCCCCATTATAATGCTACTGCAAATGATAAACGTACATGTAGGAAACGTACAGTGAGTTATAACCGAATTTTTGGTATCCAGCAATCAACCGCGCGTTGAGACCCACAGACGCCATTATCACCTATCTGAGGGCGCCGATCGTGATCAACGTAAGCAGTTTTGCTTTGTACAGGTTAATAAAGTCACAGGATAAAAGGCATAAAATTGTTTTCAAGGACGTCAGGTGTGCATGTAGGCATATGCTTTGGCATGTGTTATGGATCTTCCCTGACATTTATTTTAAATTCTTTTTTTTTTTTCTTCTTTTTTTTTTTTGTATTTCATGTTCATTTAGATAGAATTAAGCATGTCAAGAGTCCTTACTGAATATATGAATGCAAAGCTGTTACTCGGTTCCTTAGTCTTATTTTCTGGTGTTAAAGATGACAGAAACGGGTTTATGGTTGTTTCACATTTGCTATCCAATCCATTCCATAGAATATTTAGTACAGCGCCTCTTCCTTGTGGTTACAAAGCGCTTCACAATTTGCTTTGTAAAATGTCCACTTGAACAATAATAAAAACTTCAAAAAGAGACTAGTTGATCTCATAAAATCATATCACAATCCATGTTCTCTATAGCAAACTAAATGGCAATCCAACCTTTGTAATAATTTGATTTGTACGAAAGCAGAAAAATCAGAGAAGCAGATTGGTGAAAGTTTGAACAAAATCGGACAAGCAATAAGAAAGCTGTGATTTTTTTTTTCTTTTTTTCAAAGTCTTAATAATTATATGGGAATTTCAAATTGGCCGAATCGGTACGGTCCTTGTGGTGTAGCGGCGGTCAACTTTCCCATTCGCTCCAACACACAAAATGAATAAAATGTAAAATTTTCAAATATGTATAACTCTGTAGGCTCATTTTCTTTTCGTAGGACCTGTAAGGACATGCTATCTACAATATATTTCGAGTACTGCCCCGATGGAAAAGGCGCTTAGGAGAAAACCGGAATTTCATGATATTTTGGTGTACGACAAATTGGAGAGTTGACCGTGATTACGTCACAATCGATTCACCAAATTGCCAATTTGAGATTCCCATAGATGTTGTGATCTCATTTTTCAAACATTCATAACTTTCTTATTCTTTGTCCAATTTCTTTCAAACCTTTACCATCCTGTTTCTCTTATTTTTCTCCTTTCATGCAAAGGTTGGTTTGCTCTTTAAGTGGGCCTTCAAAAATTTCTTGAAATGGTCCACAGATGTAGCATTTTTTTTTTTTTTTTGTTGTATGTTCTTCAGGGTGGTGGGTAGTTTGTTACTTAACCTTGCTGCAACTGAAGGGAAAGCTATTCACGTGTTCTTGTTTTCTGTAACTAAGTATCAGCTATCTTGAGTATTAAAAATGATGAGGGCCTTTCAAGATGCAAAAAGAAAGGCTGACCATAAGTTAATATAAATAAAAGCCAAACCATGACGACAGCATCAATTAAAAGTAAAGCAAACTCTTCTCGATTAATGCTGTTTTTTATGGTTAAAGCAGATTCTTATTTTTGAAAGCAGTTTCCATCTTTTAAATGAAGAAGCCTCTAGGCTATATGAATTCGATCATTTGGGGGGGGGGGGGGGTAAAAGGGGCATTAGTGTTGCGGCTGGGAGTTGAACCTCCGATTCACACCCAGATGACTAATACTCAAGACCACGACACCTTATCGGTATAACAATATCATGAATATGTAACTAGTCAATATACCCATGCAAAAATAAAACTTGTGATGCTGGATCTAACATATTTTCTTCTCTCTCTCTCTCTCTCTCTCTCTCTCTCTCTCTCTCTCTCTCTCTATCTCTCTCTCTCTCTCTCATTATTTTCTTTATTTTCTGTATCATCGATTTTTTTTTTTAGGTCCTCTTTTAATATTTTCGAGCTCCGAAAACATCGAGCGGGAGGATTAACATTATCAATATGGGAAACCTTTGTTCACTTCGCCGGGTAAGTACAACTTGACTTTTGTTTAAGATTTAAGCTTGTAATCTATTCTTCAACATGCTAAGTTCAACTGGTACGTTGGCATGAAAAAAAAAAAATGATGGAGGGGTAAATGTCAGTTGCAGCGGTTTTAGTGTGTATATTTCCCAGTCATGACGATACGATATTTGAAATGGTATAGACCTATCATGACTACAGGCTAATCAGACTTTATCATTTGACTTCATGTATGTATGAATTGAATTGAATTGACTTTATTAAACAATATTGACATAATTTATGTACATCAATAGTTTGTTTTAACAAGAAAAATTGAGAACAATATAGAGTAACAACGTACATAGATTTTATTTAAAAGTTTCTAGAAATACCAGTATACCAACAATTTCATTCGTAGATATATAGATTGATATGATATATATAATTCATTTCAGAGTTGTAAGTATATATCCAGTAAACATGCCGATATAAAGTTATCAAGATGGTTTTGATTTGAACACGTTTAACTGTGTAGTAGGGAACTAAAACGACGGGGGAGGGGGGCATTGGAATAATGAGATTCATGTCGATATCCGATATCAATATACACGCAACAAGAAGTTTATTTTGAATTATGAAGAGCTTGTATTAGTTTACTTCAGATTGAGTAGAAACGCCGAAAAGCCACAGATCTCCTCTTTCCAATGATATGGCATTCATTCACATACGATCATGGATAACTGAATAATCATTTTTGGAGGCACAATGGGACAAAGTAGGCTTGAGACCAAGTTTTGGACACTGCAATAATAAGTTATTCAAGTTTAACACCAATTATGTTCAATTAACAGTCAGTTTGATTCTTACTGATTTCTAATATATACAATCCTTTAACTGATGGTTGAAATTTGAAACATCGTCGGGTTTGAAATTAGTATATAAACCCCTTGCAAGACCACTATTGTCGCTTAAAGCAGCCATGAATTTAGTTTTTGTATAATAAATGTTTGCGCCACGTAATGGATACTTTCAAAAGACAGTCAGATCAATAGTAAATTCCACTACATTTGTCCCAAAGTGGCGTATTGTTGTTATTCTACTACCACTGTTGTCGGGTTTTCACGCGATCTCCGTGTTGTGAAAATGAAAATAAATTACATTTATACGAAAACAACTTCTTTTAATCTGATGTTAATTGCATTCAAATAATTTGTACTTGAAAATAAAACAGATAGGAATCGATTTGGATTTGGATTGGGGTATAAGCTAGAGACTTTTAAATCGCACACATTAACAAAAAAAAAAAAAAAAAACCCAAAGGCCTCGTTTAATAACGACTATCACTTTAATATCTAATCATGTTGTTCTCTTAACAGAGGGAAGCTGGTTCTTGGGAATCTGTTTTAAATATATATCCAGTAAACTTGACAAAGTTAGCAAGATGAATTAGATTCGAACACGTTTTACTTTGTAGTACAGCATTTTACAGTGTCAGTCAATATTCTAAAACGACGGGGGGGGGGGGTGCAGGGGTGCATTGCAATAATGAAATTCATGTCGATTTCCGGTATAAAAAGAAAACGCATGAAGAAATTTATTTTGAATTATGTTGAGATTGTATTAGTTTACCCTAAAATGAGATGAAGCGCCGTATAGCCACAGATCTTATCTTTCCAGGATATGACATATATTCACACTAATGTTCGATCGTTGTCTAAAAATTTTGAAGCTTTTAAATTATTGTTTGAATATTGCATTCATATAAGGTTTGATATTATTGGTATGTCTGAGGTATGGAATTTCACTAACAAGTCAATATTTGGTATAGAAGGATATTCTCTTGAAGTAAATTGTCGCCCCAGCGATTCAAGAGGAGGGGGAGTTGGAGCATACGTCAGTACATCACTAAAGTACAGGTGTTTGGAATATAGCATTATTCATGCAGAATCACTGTGGTTAGAAATCAATACTACAGATGATATAAAAGTTACAGTTGGGATAATCTATAGAAAACCTAATACAAATGTGAAGGACTTTCAAGATGGTTTGTTGAGTGTGTTAGAAAGATGTAAAGTAGATCAACATAAGTGTGCTCTTTTGGGCGACTTCAATATTAATTCTTTGGGTGAAGATGACACTGTCGAGGAGTTTCTCAATTCATTACAATGCAAAGGATTGGATCAATTGATTCAAGCACCAACAAGGGTAACAAACAAAATTGTCTAAATATCAATACGTCTGAAATTCACTCAGGTGTAATACAATCAGATGTGTCTGATCATTTCCCAGTCTTTGCAATTTTCAAGAACATATCGAAAGTAAAGTCTAATAAAAAAGTAATTCGATATAGATGTTACAAATATCATATAGAAACTTTCAAAGAAGATTTTGCTACTTTTAACTGGATAACAGTATTTAAATCAAAAGATGTCAACACAGCTTATTCTAATTTTTGCATTTCTTTCTCAAACATAAGTAATAAACATGCACCGTTGGTTACTAAGCAGTTAGGAAAGAGAAAGGCTGCTAAGAAGCCATGGATATCTCGAGGGATCACGAAATCTATTCGTGTGAAACCCACAATGTATGTCAAAGTTATTAAATCAGATCATCGTCAGGAGCTTGTGGATAAGTACAAAAAGTATAGAAATGTACTGACCACTACTAAAAATGCGAAAAGGAATTACTACTCCGATATGTTAAATAATAATAAGAATGACACAAATAAGACATGGTCTATAATCAATGAATTGTCAGCTGGTAAAAGTAGATCAGGTGAAAGTGCTGAGGTGGACAGACTTGTGAAGCAGGTTCATGGAAAATGTGAGCAACTGACATTAGTGTCTGACGTTGACATTTAATTCATTATGAATTCAATGACTTCTTTGTAAACATTGGACCAAATTTAGCTGATGAATTGCCAAATGGAGCTACAACATATGGTGAATATTTGGGGCAGAATACTGAGTATTCTCTATTTTGGAAACCAATAACTGCGGTCGAAGTTAGAAGTCAATTATTGCTACTAGATACCAAAAAGTTTGTGGTCACGATAATATTCCAGCAAAATTGATTAAAGATAGTGCTCCTTATATATCACATCCACTGGCATATATATTTAACTTATCATTAGAGACTGGCAAGGTTCCAGATGAAATGAAAATTGCAAAGGTTACTGGTTACTCCCCCTTCATCAAAAAGGCTCGAGAGAGAATCCAGGTAACTATAGACCCATATCGGTCCTACCTGTCTTAGGTAAAATATTTGAAAAATTAATAAATATCAGATTAATACAGTTTTTAGAAACAAATGATGCCTTCTATTACCAACAGTATGGGTTCCGGAAGAAATACAGTACCAAACTGTCATTAATCGATTTGATAAATGCAACTTTGAAGTCTATAGATGAGGGGAAAGTTACGCTTGGTGTTTTCATTGATTTTAAGAAAGCTTTCGACACCATTAATCATGATATACTTGTAGGTAAACTCTCCAATTACGGCATTGGAGGGTTACCACTAGAATTGTTAAAAAACTATCTTAGTAACAGATTTCAGTTTGTTCAATGTGGTCAAACATTATCCAAAAAGAAGGAGATAGAATGTGGTGTTCCACAAGGATCAGTTCTAGGGCCAACTTTATTTTTGATCTACATAAATGATTTGCCTTCAGTAACTGAGTATTTCAATTTTCGGTTGTTTGCCGACGACTCGAACCTTTTCCATACTTTTCCAGCTGACCAGGTCGAAATTGATGCAGATGAAGTGAATAACAATATACAGAAGATACGAAACTGGTGCATAGCCAATAAATTTACAATAAACTCGATGAAAACTAATTTCATGCTAATAAGTAGCAAGAGAAAAATAAATAGGTATGAATTGTACTGAAAATAGCTGGTGAGGAAATCAAAGAAGTTGATGTTGCCACTCTTGTTGGAAATACATTGATAAACATCTGTCTTGGAAAAAGCACATTCGCTTTGTAAATCAGTGCATAAGAAAGAAAGTTGGAGTGTTATTTAGGTTGCGACATTTTGTACCCAGACGCACTTTAATACTGCTATATAAAGCCTTTATACAACCCACATTACTTACGGAATAGAAGTGTGGGGAAGCACTTATAAGACTAGCCTAAGAAGCATACTGTATTCACAGAAAATGGCGGTCCGCGCCATAACATTCAGTGAATGGAGAACTCATACGACTCCGTTGTTCCAAAGTTTGCGCATGTATAATTATGATTTGCATGATTTGTCAATTTCTACTTTCATGTTTGATTTGTATAATAACAATTTGCCTCATACTTTAGTAAATTACTGTGACATTATACAGCATAGGTACTCCACAGGCAAAAGGAAATTGCGTCTACCAAAATTCAGAACGACGCAAGGTCAATTTTCACTGTCTTTCATTGGTAGTGAATTTTGGAATAGATTACCTTTTAAAATCAGATTAACCAGGTCTAGAAGTAGGTTTCGGAATTCTGTTACGGCACACTTGCTGAGTAAATCGTGAATGAAAACATTCATGCAAATAGTCTGTATATGTACGAAAAATGTATTTAACATCATTACTTTCTACTTTTTGTACTTCATTGTTAACTATTATTACTTTTAATTTTGGTAACAACTGTACTTTACCAAAATACTTGTTTTTTGTTTTTTTTTCTGTTGTGGGTCAGGCTCGACTAGCACATGTGCTATTATCTGGCCCCATTTACCAACCAATGCCTTTTTTCCTTTATATGTAAACATCATTGTATAAAAAAAAATGTATTGTACCTAAATGTTGTTGGTGGTAATAAATCCAATCCAATCAAATCAAATCAAAATCATATACCATCTAGGATAGCTGAATAATCTTCCTTTTCTTTTTTTTGGACAATGGGAAAAAGTAGCCTAGGGACCAAGTATTGGTCACTGCACTAATCATTTTTTTCAATTTCAAACCTTAATTTACATGTTCCATTAACAGTCAATTTGATTCTTACTGAGATTATTGAAATTTTAAACATCATCTTGTTTGAAATTAATATACACCAGTTGCAAAACCACTATTGTAGCTTAAGGGAGCCATGAATGTAGTTTTTGTACAATAAAAGTTTGTGCCACGCAATGGATACTTTTAAGAGACATTTTCCATCAGTCAGATCAATAGCAAATTTGACTACATTTGCCCAAAGTAGCGTATTGTCGCTATTACTACCACTGTTGTCAGGTTTTCACGCGATCTCCGTGTTGTGTTCAAGCAGCTTTCACCCAATTCGAATTACAAGATAACAGAATACTTGATATCCCTTTCAAACGATATTATATTGCAGACACAGATGTGTCCACTGTCCCCGGGGTGGGGGGGGGGGGGGGCAGCCAACTATATTGTTGTTGCTGTACACACGCGTGACCAGAAAAACGCGTGAAAAGGATAGTTTTTGCCGATTAAGGCGCGTGAAGGGCGTGACGCGTTTAGGATGTCACAAAGTCCAAAACCGTTTCAATACGCGTTTAGGATATCCCTTTTCCCCTACTTTTCCCAACAATGGGTTAATATTATATTGTACTAGTATTAATAGTAGTTATAGTAGTAGACAGGGTTGGATCCAGGAATTCGTATAAGGGGGGGGGGGGGCACACAAATGCAGGATTGTCAACTTTGGGAAGACCCATATTTTTTTGGTCTCTCGCCAGCCCTCCAAAAGTCGCTCAGTGGGGGGGGGGGGGTTCTGGGGTCCAGTTCCCCTCCATAATTCTCTGACAAGCCAAAAAAAAAAAAAAAAAAAAAAAAAAAAAAAAAAAAAAAGGTTTTCCGCTCGAAAAGGGGGGGGGGGCACAAATCGCAAATAGGGGGGCACATTGCATTGTTTTCCCTCAAAAGGGGGGGGGCACGGGCCGGGATTGCCCCCCCCCCCTGGATCCGCCACTGGTAGTAGAAATAGTATTAATAGCAGATGCAGTAGCAGTATTAGTAGTAATAGTAGTAGTAGTAGTAGTAGTAGTAGTAGTAGTAGGTAGGCGTAGTAGTAGTAGTAGTAGCAGTAGTAGTAGTAGTAGTAGTAGTAGCAGCAGTGGTAGTAGTAGTAGTAGTAGTAGTATAGTAGAAGTAGTAGTAGTAGTATTAGTAGTAGTAGTAGTAGTAGTATTAGTAGTAGTAGTAGTAGTAGTAGTAGTAGTAGTAGTAGTAGTAGTAGTAGTAGTAGTACTAGTAGTACTACTAGTAGTAGGGATGGTGTTGGATGTGTAATATCAGTTTCAACACATGAATATATGGGGACCGACATTTGCTCCTGCAAATGTCGGTCCCCGGCGACAATTGCTCCTGCTACAAATGCTCCTAAAAATACGACAGTTGCTCCGCGACAATTGCTCCTGCTATAATTGCTCCGACGACATTTTTTCCTGCGACAATTGCTCCGTCGACATTTGCTCCGATTGAGTGACAATTGCTCCGCGACAACTGCTCCGCAGATCAAAATGAATATTATGCGACAATAATGCTCCTGTGACAATGTCTCCGCCGACATTTGCTCAAAAAAATCGATTATTGTTCAGTCCATAGAAATGAATATGCGACATTTGCTCCTCGACAATTTTGAGATTCATGATGAATCTTACAATTTAGTAATTCTTTGTAGCCAAACTATAAACTTTTGATATGATTAATTGATTTTTTCAGGGTTTCATAAATGATTTTTATTGAATACCATCATCTTGTGCCAGCACTGTGAAAGCAACGAATTACACTATCTTAACCCATGCCGGTTATATTAATATTTTTAAGAAAAATGCTAAATTCTTTAACTCATAGAGGGAAAGTTATTTAACTGGAAGGATTCGAGCGGCAAGTCGACCTAAAATAGATGAATTTTCAGGAGATAACCGCCTTTGATCATTAGCCTATTCCTGTCATCACACCCTGATCATATTCTCTGTGTGAACGCAAGGTGCCGATAAATGTACGTTACTAAAATCACGAGAAGGGATCGTAACAATACACTAAACCTGTTCTAAGTAGTAACAAAAAATCCATTTTTTGCCCGCTTATAAAATCTAAAACCAAGACGTTTTAGGTCAGCAATCATTCGTGTTCCAGCAGCGGATACCTGCATATCATAATATTTTTGCAGCGAGGTGTCCGACTATATCCTCGAATTCTGCAAGTATCGGTGTAAATTATAAATCATCTATATTTTGTATATTTTTCGCCCCTCGCTGCGCTCAATGAAAATCTAGAGTGAAACTTACTGGGAAGGCAAACAAATTGGGCATGCAACGGGAGGCGGATGAATATAATTTCAGAAAGGTTTAGGCCTGTGGTGTATTTTGATGACGAAATGATACTTTGTCACCATAAGAGTGTGCTTTCCTTGCTCGCTCCGCTCGCTCGTAATGTTTAGAAACAGGGTGGTTTTTGACAGCAAACATTTGCAACAGCGAAGTATATCATATTTGGCAGTGAGGTGACCAAATATACCATTTAAATATCTTATAAGTCCAGAGTGTATTAAAGACTTCTTATAAAGCAGGAAGTGGTAATTTTTGGCAAAATATTTCGTTCATTCCCCACCCCCACTCCTCGAAACGGATTTACGCCGGTGTCATCAATCCTCCGAAATTGTCTCGGCATACATGTATTTCGATGGAGCAATTGCTGGAGAGAAATGATATTGCCGCATATTCATTTTCTTCGACGGAGCTAATGTAGCGCAGGAATTGTAGCTCGATCGGAGAAAATGTCGACGGAGCAATTGTCGCATATATTCATTTTTATCGACGGAGCAGTTGTCGCGGAGCGATTGTCGCTCGATCGGAGCAAATGTCGACGGAGCAATTGTCGCAGGAACAATAGTCGCAGGAGCAAATATCGTAGGAGCAATTATCGCGGGAGCAAATGTCGTCGGAGCAATTATCGCAGGAGAAATTGTCGCGGAGCAATTGTCGCGGAGCAAATGTCGTATTTTCAGGAGCATTTGTCGCAGGAGCAATTGTCGCCGGAGCAAATGTCATACATCCGAATATATGTTTAGGTAGAATTAGTCCAGTAGTGAGAGGAGGGCCCCGTGCTCTCCAAAGATGTTTATAAATTAGTTTAAGATCTTAGGTAATCTTATATAAACAGTTTTATGTTCGTGTTATTGCAGATTCCTTCCTTAAGACCATGTTGAACAAAATTAACATTTAATTTCAAATGTCAATTTCAAATATTCTCTTAACACTTTCCCAAAAATTACTGCCAGCACTTTTGTAAGAATATTATGCAAAAAAAAATATTTTTAGTTATCAAGATTGAATTGATTAAAAGATATATCGAATCTATACACTATGCAAACATCGTTCATTATTCTAAAATATATAGTAAACAGAAGGCAGTACAGGGTTATTCTTTGTAGACCAAGAATGGATATTGACTGTTCCTCAGCATTTCTTTGTCTGATTTAGTTAATTTAAATAGAACTCGTGAAAGCCCAGCAGTTACTAGCAAAGAAGAAAAAGTGAAGAGAAATGGTAAAGCAAAAACTTCCTTTTGAAAGGAAAAGTTTTCATATACCTAATAAATGCTTGCGTGATTAGACAAAGATATGCTTTAGTTCTTATCACATAATTTTATTTTCAAGAACATAATCAAGTTTTCAGTTGTTTTTGATTTAGCAAAGATTTTCAGATACAATTTGCATATTTCATTGCCGTATCTCCTATATGAGATTTTCAGACAGCTTTCACCCCAAGATAACAGAAGACTTGATATCTCTTTTAAACGCCATTATAATGCAGACGCAGATGTGTCCACATGCCTTCTTGTGCCAGATAAGCTAATTGAATAGCGAATGGCATGGGGGGGGGGCGAAACCCAACCACGCAATAGAGTAATATTAATCCTTTAAAATTTGGATATATACGTGTACATTTTTTTTTTTTAAAGAAAATCGTACATGACTAAAGGCATACTTTTTAGACCAATGGTATGCAATGTTCCTTAAGTAGAACAAAAAATCATTAAGATAGAATTAAATAATCTGCATTAACTTGTCTGCGTGGATGAATGAGCTGAATTCATAAACCCCATTAAGGCCTAGCAATTACCTGAAGAAAAAAAATCGAAGAAGCAATAATTAGTTATTCAAATTTAACACTTAATTTACATATTTCATTTGCAGTAAATTTCATTTTTATGATTTGTAATAAATACAATCATGTTACTGATAATTGAAATTTGAAACATTGTCTTGTTGGAAATTAGTATAAACCACTTGCAAGACAAAGGGAGCTATACATTTAGTTCTTGTATAATAAGCTACGGATCTCCTCTTTCCAATAATATGTCATTTATCAGTTTATTCATATACCATCTTGGATAGCTGAATAATCAATACTTTTGGACACTGGAATAGAGTAGGCTTAGGACCAAGTTTTGGACACTGCAATAATCAGTTTTTTAAGTTCAACATTAATTCTATATGTTCCATTAACAGTCAGTTTGAATCCTACTGATTTCTTATAAAAATACACAATCATATAACTGATAAATGACATTTGAAACATTGTCTCATTTGAAATGAATACTTTCAAGAGGCATTTTCTATCGGTGTAACTCCATCAGTCAGAAAAGTAGTAAATTCCACATTTTATCCAAAGAAGCGTATTGTTGCTATTGTACTACCACTGTCGTCAGGTTTTGATGAACGTGCTCCCCGTCTTGTGCAAATGAAAATGAATCACATTTAACGAAAAAGATTTTTTGGGGCGTTCATGTGACTAAATCAATCCGAAAAATCGTAGGTGAATAGTCCATTATACTGTCTCTAAAATCTGAATTTTTAAAATATTCTGATCTTAAATTTGCATTCAAGAATTTCTATTTGAAAAAAAAATAGATGGGAATCGATAAGGTTTTGGTTAGTCCCATAAGCTAAAAACTTTTAAATCGCACACTTGAATTTTTTTCTTAAAGTCCTTGTTTAATAAAGACTATGACTTATCTAATAATTTTGTTCTCTTAACAGAGGTCTTCACGTACTCCTGTAAGTATATGTCTAGTGTTGTGTAGAAGCACATTCAAGCTACAGATCTCCTCTTTTCAATAATATGTCATTTATCAGTTTATTCACGCTCCCCGTCTTGTGCAAATAAAAATGAATCACATTTACTCGAAAAAGAATTTTTTGGGGGGTTAAGTGACTAAATCAATTCAAAAAATCGTAGGTGAATAGTCCATTATACTGTCTCTAAAATCTGAATTTTTGAAATATTCTGATCTTAAATTTGCATTCAAGAATTTCTATTTGAAAAAAAAATAGATGGGAATCGATCGTGCAAATGAAAATGAATCACATTTAAACGAAAAAGAATTTTTTTAGCGTTCATGTGACTAAATCAATCTGAAAAATCGTAGGTGAATAGTCCATTAAACTGTCTCTAAAATCTGAATTTTTAAGATATTCTGATGTTAAATTTACATTCAAGAATTTGTATTTGAAAAAAATAGATGGGAATCGATAAGGTTTTGGTTAGTCCAATAAGCTAAAAACTTTTAAATCGCACACGTGATTTTTTTTCTTAAAGTCCTTGTTTAATAAAGACTATGACTTATCTAATAATTTTGTTCTCTTAACAGACTTCTTCAGCTCATTTTGTAAGTATTTGTCCAGTGATGTGTAGAACCACATTTAAGCTATAGATCTCCTCTTTCGAATAATATGTTATTTATCAGTATATTCATCATGTTCATATACATGTACCATCATGGATAGCTGAATAATCATTGCTTTTGGACAATAGGGCAAAGAAGGCTTAGGACCAAGTTTTGGACACTGCAATAATCAGTTTTTCAAGTTCACCACTTAATCCATATGTTCCATCAACAGTCGGTTTGAATCCTATTGATTCCTTATATATGCAATCATGTATCTGATAAATGAAATGTGAAACATTGTCTTCTTTGAAATTAGTATAAACCATTGGCAAGATAACAGTATTGTCGCTAAAGGGAGCCATACATTCAGTTCTTGTACAATAAAAGTTTGCACCACGTACTGGAAACTTAAGAGGCATTTTGTATCGGTGTGACTCCATCAGTCAGAAAAGTAGTAAATACCATTACATTTTATCCAAAGAAGCGTATTGTTGCTATTGTATTACCACTGTCGTCAGGTTTTGACAAACGCGCTCCCAGTCTTGTGCAAATGAAAATGAATCACATTTACTCGAAAAAAGAATTTTTTGGGGGGTTAAGTGACTAAATCAATTCAAAAAATCGTAGGTGAATAGTCCATTATACTGTCTCTAAAATCTGAATTTTTGAAATATTCTGTTGCTAAATTTGCATTCAAGAATTTGTATTTGAAAAGAAAAGATGGGAATCGATAAGGTTTTTGTAAGTTCAATAAGCTAAAAACTTTTAAATTGCACACATGATTTTTTTCCTTAAAGTCCTTGTTTAATAAAGACTATGACTTATCTAAATATTTTGTTCTCTTAACAGATTTCATCAATTCCTGTTGTAAGTATTTGTCCAGTGATGTGTAGAACCACATTCAAGCTATAGATCTCCTCTTTCGAATAATATGTCATTTATCAGTATATTCATCATGTTCATATACATGTACCATCATGGATAGCTGAATAATCATTGCTTTTGGATAATAGGACAAAGAAGGCTTGGGACCAAGTTTTGGACACTGCAATAATCAGTTTTTCAAGTTCAACACTTAATCTATAAGTTCAACACTTAATCTATATCTTCCATCAACAGTCAGTTTGAATCCTATTGATTTCTTATAAAAATATACAATCATTTAACTGATAAATGAAATTTGAAACATTGTCTTGTTCGAAATTAGTATAAACCACTTGCAAGACCACTATTGTCGCTTAAGGAGGCCATGTAACTGATGAATGAAATTTGAAACATTGTCTCGTTTCAAATGAATACTTTCAAGAGGCATTTTCTATCGGTGTAACTCCATCAGTCAGAAAAGTAGTAAATTCCACATTTTATCCAAAGAAGCGTATTGTTGCTATTGCACTACCACTGTCGTCAGGTTTTGACGAACGCGCTCCCCGTCTTGTGCAAATGAAAATAAATCACATTTAAACAAAAAAAAAAATTTTGGCGTTCATGTGACTAAATCAATCCGAAAAATCGTAGGTGAATAGTCCATTATACTGTCTCTAAAATCTGAAGTTTTAAAATATTCTGATCTTAAATTTGCATTCAAGAATCTCTATTTGAAAAAAAAATAGATGGGAATCGATAAGGTTTTGGTAAGTCCAATAAGCTAAAAACTTTTAAATCGCACACATTTTTTTTCTTCAAGTCCTTGTTTAATAAAGACTATGACTTATCTAAATATTTTGTTCTCTTAACAGGGGCATTCAGATTATGATGTAAGTATATGTCCAGTGATCTGTAGAAGCACATTCAAGCTATAGATCTCCTATTCCCAATAATATGTCATATATCAGTATATTCATATACATGTACCATCATGGATAGCTGAACAATCATTGCTTTTAGACAATAGGACAAAGAAGGCTTAGGACCAAGTTTTGGACACTGCAATAATCAGTTTTTCAAGTTCACCACTTAATCCATATGTTCCATCAACAGTCGGTTTGAATCCTATTGATTTCTTATATATGCAATCATGTATCTGATAAATGAAATTTGAAACATTTTCTTCTTTGACATTAGTATAAACCATTGGCAAGATAACAGTATTGTCGCTAAAGGGAGCCATACATTCAGTTCTTGTACAATAAAAGTTTGCACCACGTACTGGAAACTTAAGAGGCATTTTGTATCGGTGTGACTCCATCAGTCAGAAAAGTAGTAAATACCACTACATTTTATCCAAAGAAGCGTATTGTTGCTATTGTACTACCACTGTCGTCAGGTTTTGATGAACGCGCTCCCCGTCTTGTGCAAATGAAAATGAATCACATTTAAACGAAAAAGATTTTTTTTTTTTTTTGGCGTTCATGTGACTAAATCAATCCGAAAAATCGTAGGTGAATAGTCCATTATACTGTCTCTAAAATCTGAATTTTTGAAATATTCTGATGTTAAATTTGCATTCAAGAATTTCTACTTATTCAATTTGTATTTGAAAAGAAAAGATGGGAATCGATAAGGTTTTGGTTAGTTCAATAAGCTAAAAACTTTTAAATTGCACACATGAATTTCTTTTCTTCAAGTTCTTGTTTAATAAAGACTGTGACTTGTCTAAATATTTTGTTCTCTTAACAGGGGCTTTCAGATTCTGATGTCATTATATGTCCAGTGATGTGTAGAAGCACATTCAAGCTACAGATCTCCTCTTTTCAATAATATGTCATTTATCAGTTTATTCATATACCATCTTGGATACCAGAACAATCAATACTCTTGAAATAGTGGAATAGAGTAGGCTTAGGACCAAGTTTTGGACACTGCAATAATCAGTTTTTCAAGTTCAACATTAATTCTATATGTTCCATTAACAGTCAGTTTGAATCCTACTGATTTCTTATGAAAATACACAATCATGTAACTGATAAATAACATTGGAAACATTGTCTCGTTTCCAATGAATACTTTCAAGAGGCATTTTCTATCGGTGTAACTCCATCAGTCAGAAAAGTAGTAAATTCCACATTTTATCCAAAGAAGCGTATTGTTGCTATTGCACTACCACTGTCGTCAGGTTTTGACGAACGCGCTCCCCGTCTTGTGCAAATGAAAATAAATCACATTTAAACAAAAAAAAAAAATTTGGCGTTCATGTGACTAAATCAATCCGAAAAATCGTAGGTGAATAGTCCATTATACTGTCTCTAAAATCTGAATTTTTAAAATATTCTGATCTTAAATTTGCATTCAAGAATCTCTATTTGAAAAAAAAATAGATGGGAATCGATAAGGTTTTGGTTAGTCCAATAAGCTAAAAACTTTTAAATCGCACACATTTTTTTTTCTTCAAGTCCTTGTTTAATAAAGACTATGACTTATCTAAATATTTTGTTCTCTTAACAGCGGTATTCAGATTATGATGTAAGTATATGTCCAGTGATCTGTAGAAGCACATTCAAGCTATAGATCTCCTATTCCCAATAATATGTCATATATCAGTATATTCATATACATGTACCATCATGGATAGCTGAACAATCATTGCTTTTAGACAATAGGACAAAGAAGGCTTAGGACCAAGTTTTGGACACTGCAATAATCAGTTTTTCAAGTTCACCACTTAATCCATATGTTCCATCAACAGTCGGTTTGAATCCTATTGATTTCTTATATATGCAATCATGTATCTGATAAATGAAATTTGAAACATTTTCTTCTTTGACATTAGTATAAACCATTGGCAAGATAACAGTATTGTCGCTAAAGGGAGCCATACATTCAGTTCTTGTACAATAAAAGTTTGCACCACGTACTGGAAACTTAAGAGGCATTTTGTATCGGTGTGACTCCATCAGTCAGAAAAGTAGTAAATACCACTACATTTTATCCAAAGAAGCGTATTGTTGCTATTGTACTACCACTGTCGTCAGGTTTAGACGAACGCGCTCCCCGTCTTGTGCAAATGAAAATGAATCACATTTACTCGAAAAAGAATTTTTTTTTTTTTTTTGGGGGGGGGGGTTAAGTGACTAAATCAATTCCAAAAATCGTAGGTGAAAAGTCCATTATACTGTCTCTAAAATCTGAATTTTTGAAATATTCTGTTGCTAAATTTGCATTCAAGAATTTGTATTTGAAAAGAAAAGATGGGAATCGATAAGGTTTTGGTTAGTTCAATTAGCTAAAAACTTTTAAATTGCACACATGAATTTCTTTTCTTCAAGTTCTTGTTTAATAAAGACTGTGACTTGTCTAAATATTTTGTTCTCTTAACAGACGCATCCAATTCCTTACGTAAGTATATGTCCAGTGATATGTAGAAGCACATTCAAGCTACAGATCTCCTCTTTTCAATAATATGTCATTTATCAGTTTATTCATATACCATCTTGGATACCAGAACAATCAATACTCTTGAAATAGTGGAATAGAGTAGGCTTAGGACCAAGTTTTGGACACTGCAATAATCAGTTTTTCAAGTTCAACATTAATTCTATATGTTCCATTAACAGTCAGTTTGAATCCTACTGATTTCTTATGAAAATACACAATCATGTAACTGATAAATAACATTGGAAACATTGTCTCGTTTCCAATGAATACTTTCAAGAGGCATTTTCTATCGGTGTAACTCCATCAGTCAGAAAAGTAGTAAATTCCACATTTTATCCAAAGAAGCGTATTGTTGCTATTGTACTACCACTGTCGTCAGGTTTTGATGAACGCGCTCCCCGTCTTGTGCAAATGAAAATGAATCACATTTAAACGAAAAAGATTTTTTTTTTTTTTTGGCGTTCATGTGACTAAATCAATCCGAAAAATCGTAGGTGAATAGTCCATTATACTGTCTCTAAAATCTGAATTTTAAAAATATTCTGATGTCAAATTTGCATGCAAGAATTTGTATTTGAAAAAAATAGATGGGAATCGATAAGGTTTTGTTTAGTCCAATGAGCTAAAATCCTTTAAATCGCACACATGAATTTTTTTTCCTTAAAGTCCTTGTTTAATAAAGTCTATGACTTATCTAAATATTTTTGTTCTCTTAACAGACGCCTCCAAGTCCTTTCGTGTATGTAAGTATATATCCAGTGATGTCATTTATCAGTTTATTCATTTACATGTACCATCATGGATAGCTGAATAATCATTGCTTTGAGACAATGGGACAAAGAAGGCTTAGGACCAAGTTTTGGACACTGCAATAATCAGTTTTTCAAGTTCAACACTTAATCCATATGATCATCAACAGTCAGTTTGAATCCTATTTAATTATTATATATACAATCATGTAACTGATAAATGTACTACCACTGTTGTCAGGTTTTGACGAACGATCTCCCCGTCTTGGGCAAATGAAAATAAATTACATTTACAGGGGGGGGGGGGAATCTTTGGCATTCATGTGACTAGATTAGTCCGAAACATCGTAGGTGAATAGTCCATTATGCTGTCTCTAAAATCTGAATTGTTTGAAATATTCTGATGTTAAAATTGCATTCAAAGAATTTGTACTTGAAAGTTCAACCCTCAATATATATGTTCCATTAACAGCCAGTTTGATTCTTATATATACAATCATGTAACTGATTAATAAAATTTGAAACATCGCTGGGTTTGTAATTAGTATAAACCACTTGCAAGACCACTTTTGTCGCTTAAGGGGGCCGTTAATTTAGTTAATGTACAATAAAAGTTTGCGCCAGTCAATAGATACTTTCAAGAGACATTATCCATCGTCTTGACCTCCATCAGTCTGATCAGTATTAAATTCCACTATACTGTGCGTCTCAAAAAAATACTCTACACTTTTGAAATGGCTGCCAAATGAAAAAATATATGATTCTTGGGAGAAAGGTTTGTATGTATGGATAGCTCATGGACTCAACTTTCATATGACACCAAAAAGTCCGAAAATAATTCATGCTTGGGTAAGCACTGCTCACTTTTGTAAAAGGTATGACAATTAGGTTGCGCAGGAATTAGCCTTCCAATTTGTGAGAGTCCTTTGGAGCTTACAAAATCGAGGGTGATATGATAAATTCATGGTCAGTTGCGATCAGTTTGGGTTTGCTGAGTGAATTTCATGGTTTATTAAATCAAAATTTTATGCATGAGTGAACAGGAATTGCATTTATTATTGTAGCATTGTAACTTTCCCTGGTAGACTCAGTGGTGTGTTCATAGGAGTCAGGATGGGGTGATGGTACATGTTGCAGGGGAGGTGAGATAGGGTAGGACTTTGTTGGGTAGATGGGATAAGGGTCAAGAGGACATTATTTCCCCCCCCCCCCCTCTCTCTCTCTCTCTCTCTCTCTCTCTCGCTTCCTGGGTGTGCTGGTGCATATCTTGACATTGCATATGCATTGGTCTCCACTCCAAAATATCCAGACCACCTTCCCTTATCCCAAATTCTATCATTTCCCAAATTTGGACTTGTTGCTATTACCCATTGACCTGAAGAATAAGTAGCCAACATCTGCAAACCATATTTTAATATCTGGGGAGATGTTTGTACACACCATTCCCCCCCCCCCCCCTTCCCCCCACCTGAAAAGTTGGGAGGTGCATACCCCCGTCCCCCTCGCTATCTACACCACTGCTTTTAAGTATATACCATCATGTAACTGCTAATTAAAGTTTGAAACATCGCCGGGTTTGAAATTAGTATAAACCACTTGTAAGACCATTATTGTCTCCTAAGGGAGCCATGAATGTAGTTCCTGTACTATAAAATAATAAAAGTTTGCTCCACGTAATGTTTACTTTCAAGAGACATTTCCCATTGATGTGACTTCATCAGATAGATCAGGAGTAAATTCCACTACATTTTTTCCTATATAAGTAGCGTATTGATACTATTGTACTACCACTGTCGTTTGGATTAGACGAACGCGCTCCCGTGATGTGCAAATGAAAATGGATTACATTTGCACGAAAAAGACTAGATTCGATTAATCCGAAGAATCGTAGGTGAATAGTTTATTATACTGTCTCTAATATCTGAATTGCTAAAATATTATGATGTTCAAAACTGTGTTGAAAGAATTCGTTCTAAAACAGTTGGGAATTGACGGGAATTTGGATGGGGGAATAAATCGCACACATAAAAACAATTCCCCTAAGGCCTCTTTTGATAGAGACTATCACTTTTCTAAATGTTGTTCTCTTAATCGCAACTTCCTAAGATAACTGCCGTAAGTATATAACCAGTAAACATACCAATATAAAGTTATCAAGATAAATTTGATTCGGACACATTTTACTGTGTATATAGAATGGAATCTATAAAGTGTGTCCCAGAAAAACTGAAACCGGATTTCACGGCAGAAAATTTCCATCAAAATGAATAATTTCCTTAATGATAATAGTCATGTATGAAAGCTCTGCTTCTCTCCTTTCCCTAGATGCACAACTTGTTATTCGGAACGCATGATTGAACTAAAACAATAGAAAGTGGTGCTACCAAAATTTCATTTGCAAATTTTAGAGGGTTTTTAGGGTAATGAATGTATTTTTTTTTTTCTATTCACGCAGAAATTCATAAATTTCTCTTTTATATGACATCTTATAAGTAAAAAAATGAAAGATGTATCCAGAGAACAAGTAAAATGAAAAAATGCTTGGTTTCTGCCCAAATGAATGGACAGTTGAGTAAGAAGCCAATCAGCTTTACTGACCTAGCAGCTGACAATGAAAGAATGCTTGGGTGAATTTACACAAACATTGGGAATGAAAAAAAAAAATTATAGGATGATTACGGTGTACAAAGGCTGAAAATTAAGCAAACCATCATTAGCTTGCCTGACCATGCAGCCGACCACAGAACGAATGGTGTTCATCGTAATGGAATGAGCTGGCTCAGGGAGCCAAAGTTGTTGCAGCCTTCCATGAGCATGATGAGAGATTTTCAGAAAGCGACGTTCCTGCGAAGTCTACGTAACGGAGAAACATAAGAAAATATCAGCAGGAAGGGACGAGCCTCAATGTCAACAAGAGTAGATCTTGTCGAAGAACTGCCAGGTCGAAAGAAAATGCGGCTCTCGCTGCAGGCTCCCAGAGTAAGCCCATTCCGTTACCATGGACACCCTTAGTTCTGTGGTCGGCTGCATGGTCAGGCAAGCTGATGATGTTTTGCTTAATTTTCAGCCTTTTTGTACCCCAATCATCTTTCACGTTTCTTTTCATTCCGTCTGTTTTTGTGTAAATTCACCCTAGCATTCAGTCCATTGTCAGCTGCTAGTTCAGGAAAGCTGAGTGGCTTCTTACTTAACTATCCACTCATTGGGAAGAAATCAAACATGTTTTTAATTTACTTGTTCTCTGGCAGACATCTTTCATTTTTTTACGCATGAGATGTTATATTCGAAAGGTAAGAGTACGCAACGCACGAAACTCTTCTGTTGAGGAATCGCACTATGAACGGAAATGTTACGCTTGAAAATACGCAATAGTTCGCTATGAAATGGGCCCGCTAGGTTGGGGGAACGAATGAGACTGTTCATTTGACTAATTGGTTCCATTACTGCTGACAAACAAAATGTTCGCATTGCGTTTACACTATGCGTACGGGCAGTTCGTTGGCATAGATTTTGAGCATGTACAAAAAAAAATTGTCTCTCGGAGTTAATAACACTAAATTCAAAACGGCTATTTTAGATTTTTTTTAAAAAGGATAACAAAATGATATCAATGCGGTTATTCAGTTTGTAGCAAATTGGAACAGAGTTCGGCACCAAATTTGCATGGTCATGATAAACACATTGAGGAATTATGGGTAATTTTTCGGCTTTGGCGGCCATTCTGTTCGGCCATCTTGGATTTTGCAATTATTCATTCGTCCTTCTGTTATTTGACTTAGCTAACTGGATTGCTCGCCCCTGAAAACATGGGGTTAGACACTACAATTATTTTAATACGATGAAAAATTAAGGAATTATACATGCTTTAAGGTACTGGTTGCCATCTTGGAAGCCACCTTGAAATTTATGTCTTTCCCATGGTCGGATTTTGGTATACTTTTAGTATGTTATTAAGCACATCAAGTAGTAAAGAAAAAAATTGAAAAACCTATTGTTGCAATATTGGGGGTGGGGGGTAATGCCCTTTTTCTCCATAAATGCACTCGCCTAAACGATATCCCAACGAACTTCAGCGAATGCCAGAATTTTACTGGCGATGGCATACGCTGGGTCAATTTGTTATAGTGTTAAGGCCCCTTGATGGAGCGGACAACGACGTACGGGAACTTACTGAAACGAGTAACAACGAATTCAAAACAATTCAAACGAATTCAAAACAACGAACTTCAGCGTATGCCAGCGAATGCCCAAATTTTCATGTGCGCTAGCATACACTGGGCCAATTTGTCATAATGCCCCCCCCCCCCGGGGGGGGGGGGCGGGCACTCAGATTTTTTTTTTTTTTTTTGACGGGGATGTGCCTCAGTCAACCCCGAAATGGGGGTCTAAGGAACTGACGAGAAGCGAAAAACATAGGGTCTTTGGAACGGTGGATCTATACCCAGCTGAGCGAAAAAAAATATGGTCTAAAGAACTACGACACTTAGTGTGGGGATTCTATAGTGCATGCTTATGCAATTGCGCACGCAAGTGAATGGACGTACATACGCGAAAGCTAGGGAACGGGGCGCGCCGGGGGAAACAGAGAGAGACGAGCGCTTTGGGTATCTTGAGAATGCGTGACAAGGGGTGAAAACGGCAGTTTATGGAAATTCGGGTATCTCAAGAACGCCGATCGGCTATTCCTTTGAGAAAGTTTCTTTCAAAATATAATTGCATGGCCACAACTCAACTTCATCTTTAACTAAAGTCCGTTGTCAAGTTGTCCAAAAATAGCCTTTTTAGAAATTTTGAGAGGATTCTTTTAAACATACATTTTTAGAAAGATAATGTCATGAATAAAACTATAAACGTTGTTTCCAAATTTTAAAATGGCTGTAAAGTTACTTTTCAGGTACTTTTAGAATGCTGATTTAATTGGTCAAATCTATGGTTTTTAATATTTTTTTTAGAAAATTATCTTAAGTGCAATAGGGGTAAGAATTTCCATTGTTGGCATATAAATAATATTAGAGATGACTTTCATGAAAAAATAATGCAGAAAAAATATTATTATAGCAAATATAGTCTTTTATTCATATATTATTTTATACGCCCTCTACGATAATTTTGAAACATTGTCTTATGCTCTAATGACTGTTTCCTACAGTGTTAAACATCAAATCGTATATTAGTGACCAATAATAGACCAGTGACATGATTCATTATATTATATACTTTGAAAATATATTGGCACATGGAGTGACAATCAAAATCAACATTGGTATAAAAGAAGGTATCAACAGAATAGTGATATGCAACAGGTTCAACACTGTACAACAAACAATTTTCGTCTTGATAGCTGCCTCTCTTTTAGTATTGTCTCCCCGTTTTCTTGGTATTCTTTCTGTACATGAATTGTTTCCAAATTACGATTCATCACAATGTTATCTGTCATTCCATCTTGGCGATATGCTTACCATGAACCAAAATCCGCCCTTCGACATGCTGAAACATAAACATAAACTTCCATTCATTCAAGAAGATCCAGAGGAGATATAAAAGTTTTCATACTTTGAGCTAAACATCAAGGTAAATCGTGATATGAAACATCAGCTCCTTTCATTCTAGGATCTCAAATTTAGGTTGATAATTCCTTTCGAATTTCATAAAGCTGTGAAATTTACAATTCCTACACAAGTGATTGACATGTATTCAAGTGTGCTAATTTTCTTGTAAAGCAAATTGAGATATCATACTGTTCAGCTATTATCAGAATTGCCCTCCCCATGTTGCTATAAATGATCTCTTTCTCTCTCTCTCTCTCTCTCCCTTTTTTCTTCTTCTTTTCCTTCTTCTTCTTCTTCTTCTTCTTCTTCTTCTTCTTCTTCTTCTTCTTCTTCTTCTTCTTTTTCTTTTTCTCTACTTCATCAGTGCCCTCTCTCGATGTACATACGCATGATCTACTACGATTTATTCTCATCAAGAGTTATTTTTTTAATATCCTATTGATAATATTGTCATTTAAATGTCTTTACAAAGAATTGGAAGTTAATTTTAGATTATAGAAACGATGGAAACCCTAAACGAAACAGGCTTAAAAACAACTGAGGTAGGTAATTACTATAATAACACATAACGCATTAAGATTTTAAAGAAGAGAAATAATTCTAAATAATACATTGATTTATAATATTTTTAAAGAGTACACTTTAACATTTCCTAAATTCAGTCACTTCCGTCATTAAGATATATTTCAAAGCTTTATGAGATTTGAATGGTGAGTGGTATGAGGTTCAATAATGAAGGAGCTAATGCCAAAAGCCTACAGCTCAAGGGACCAAAATTCCAGACCGACACCCCATCAGGTCTCCCGGCCTTCTGACAGTTTTTTTTTTTCAGGATTCACTAGACGGATGGCCAATAAGACTTTTCCCTTTTATGTAGGCATATTTCTTTGTTTTACGGTTCCCGTTGGCTATCGGTTTAGGAAACCTTTTGAAAATGTCGGTCTCTTGGGCTGTCGGTCTATATACTGCGATATGAACGCGATATATAAGGCCGGTTCTCATTCAGAAACATAATGCTAGGATACAATGCAATGACAGAGAAAAATGAGGTGAATATTTATTTTATTAAAGAAACAATGGGGAAAATGGGCACACCGTGCGCTAGAGATTGGTAGAATCCAAAAAGAGGGGAAGAGTACGCTGTTTAAAAGCATCTTTGTATGTTAAGAACTCACTGCACTATGCGTAGAAGAAGAGTATAGGGGGACCCCGGTGTAGTGGTACACCTACACATCCCAATCAGTTATATCGGGAGGAGAGACCTGAGGGTTACAGTGATTCCGTTTGCTTTCCCCTTCCCAGGCACAATTACGCTAAATCATTAATAATACTATTACTACTAACAATAATAATAAAAATACTGAGAGAAAAAAAAATAGCAAAAGTATGAAGAAGAGAATTGTTAGTGTAAGTATGGATCGTGTTGTATAGCACTCTCCTAGTGATTCTTTTTTCATATACTAGTAACTTTTTATTTTAACTGGCACTCAATGTGCCAACATATTTTCGAAATAAGTAATAGGATTAATTTTACATTGCATAATATTGTACTGTATTTTATAACATCATCTAATATTATAATGAATATTATGCCAATTATATATTATATTTTTTTTTTACTGATACACGATTTGATGTAAGTACACTGCATCGATCTTTACCACGTCCACTGTCGGAAACAATCTTAGAGCAGAAGACATTGTTTCATAATTATCGTAGAGGGCGTATAAAATATAATATGAATAAAAGCCTATATATTTTTATTTTTCTGCATTATTTTTTTCACAAAAGTCATCTCTAATATCATTTCTATACAGACAGTGGAAATTCATATCCCTATTGCAATTAAGGGTATTCAAAAAAAATAATTCCAAAATCATAAATTTGACCAAAATCAGCATTCTAAAAATACCTGAAAAGTAACATTAGACCCATTTTAAAATTTGGAAACAACGTTTACAGTTTTAGTCATGACATTATCTTCGTGAAAATGTATGTTTCCAAAAATCCTCACAGAATTTCCCATGTTTGACCATTTGACAACTGACTATAGGTTACACATCAAAATAGTACAAGCATCACCCTTAAATCTTCTGATGAGGACTGCAAATTGGAAGACTGTTTCAAAAAGGCGGAGGAAGTTAAATCCGGACTAAAGGAATTGATATTAACGGGGGCAACGTTTGTCCAGCCAGACCCTATTGAAACTAAAAATGAAACCCTTGAGGTGCTTAGAATCAGGGCGGAAAGAGGGAACGTGCATCATATGCTTCATTCTGTCGCTCGAAGCTGTGCAGCGTTGACCGAGCTAGAACTAGACCTCGGAGAAGATCATCCGATTGAGGTGGAAGACATGATCTCGCCAATTTGCCACGATCTAAGAGTTCTAGACCTCACTGTAGGACAACTTTCTCTGAAGGACTTCATATCTGTTTTGGATGTGGTCGCTGTCGTGTATCCGAATATCCAACGACTTACTGTCACTGTGAAAGATCGGTATCAATCGGATGACAAGAGTCAAATTGAAAGTGTCAGCTTGCAGCTACACCATCTAGATTCTCTTAGATTTTCTAGTAAAGGAATAGATCCGGAGTCAGAAAACCACCTTACACAGACAGTTCATGCATTCTGCCCTCAACTGACAAACACGACGCCCCAGTCCCAGCATGGCGTTTACTACTTTCAGCGTATCCATGGCGTTTCAGGTAATATGATTACAAACACATTGGCTACAGAATCAAAATGTTCTTATTGGCGGAAAATAAGTTATATCTAGAGGAACAAAAGCATTTTGGGCGGTTGTTTTAGCCTTCATACTAGTCATTTGGAGGATGTATCATTAGCATAAACCAGATATATTTTGACCATACGTTAAATATAACTTTCTACACTTTTCTAACTCCTAATCAGTTTAATTATTCAGTATTTGAAATCAAACAGAATAACCACTTGCAGGAGGTATTTGTAAAATACGAGACTTTCAAGGCTTGGATTCCATCTCTTTCATGTGTAGATCCTTACTTTTTTGCATTGTATTTGTAAATTTTGCGAATGGAGAGAGTGGAGAAAAAAATGGATATTGACATTTTGAAGGTATTGTTCTATATCAACTTTCAGGCTTCTTGGATAGCATTGGTGGTGAATTGCCCATTCCTTTTCACGGTGTAAACCTTTCCATTCCTCCTGGAGCATTGGAAGACAGTGAGATGATAAGCATCGATGTCTTTTCTGAGCTACCAGGTGGCATAGACCTTCAAGACAATGAAGTTATAGCCACTTTCGGGTTCAGGTGCTTCCCATCGGGACTGAGTTTCAAGAAGCCACTTACCCTATCAATGCCACATTGTGCTGTCATTCCTGATGATGGAGATATTAGCATGGTTCTACACTTCGGAAATGATAATGAAGGTACCAGTACAACATATCTAATTGAATGACCAAAGGAGACGAAAGCTTTTTATGAACTACTACTAATACTAATATCAATGTTAATACAAATGTTCCGTTTTCAATACTGGGCCTTTTTTTTTTTTTTCTTTTTTTTTTAAGTATTCTTACAATTGAAACGTCAATGATCTTTATTTTGATTGTAATAATCGAAAATATTTCTGCTCTTAGTTTCGCTGCCAATTATTCTTATATTGTTAATTGCACAATAGGTACTGTTATATACTTTGAAAGATGAAAATAAAATCAAATAAAATCTATATCTGAAATCAGAAACCTGGGGAGCGTTTCATCAAGCGTTTTGTCAGTGATTTTTACCGACAAATTTGCTCTCAGCCAATCAGATGCAAGGGTTTCAGTAGCTTATAACAGTTGTCGGATAAAAATCACTGACAAAACACTTGATGAAACGCTCCCCTGAAATGTACTTTCCTAAGTATCCGACGGCTGAATGAGATTGCTACATGTTCAGTACTCATTTGTGAATAGAAATTTAAACCTCTTTCGTTTTTTGTTTTTTTGTTTTTTTGTTTTGTTTTGTTTTTTTTTTTTGCATTTGAAGTTTCTTGGCAATATGTTTTGATATATTTGTCATAACACAGAGGATATCAAAAGGATTACCTTGGAGACCAACGAATATGTGATACACAATGACAAAATCGAGCTCCAACTTGATCATTTTTCTTGGGGCATCCCAACGATGATCTACAACTGGCTGTTCCCTGGTAGAAAATCTGAGAAAAAAACCACGAAGCGAATGCTGTGCACCCCTTTCATACCTTCAACTCTTGCCAAAGACCAGAATTGTCCGATTCTGCACCTGCGGGTCTACAATGATCTTCCCGGCCTTCCTGAGGTAAATTATTATTTATTCTTATTATCAATTCTACATGGCATTCACTTTCTGTAGTCGTCAAAGAATTAACTCTGATGACACGTTTATGCTGCTGAAATTCCAGATATTTTACGCGATTTGGTGAAACAGACAATTAAGACGTTAATCTAGACATAATACATTTTAGATTGAAGGCTTTAGGATGTTCAAATTTATTAGTCATTTCTTCTAGGAATTCGACGTCAGATAATTCTCTTATAGTTATCATATATTTCGTTATCATTATTATAATATTATTATTAGATCTGCTTATCTGCTACCTGCTCATTAGACTAATACAAAATCTTTACACTTTTTTTTTCTTGAGCGATTATGTTTGTATTTGTGGGTGTGCGGAGGTTTCGACGAAGGGAGGGCAATGGAATGTAACGACCACCATCAGCCTATATAAATATGGTATATTATGATAAGAATATTAGTGCAAACGCATGAATTTAGGACTAAACTTTACCCCTAAACCATGCTATTTAGATATTACGACAATTGGCACAGTTCAGGCATTATTATTGTAAATTTGTGGTAAGAAAACTCCATCAGCAGTGTGCAGATAATATCTGAAAATATGAAATATCAAGTGTGACGCAAATGAATTATTATTTTGCACTAAGAAACTCGTGAAATGAATTGAATAATTGAATAGTGTAGCCATGATAGCCATAGGACTTATTCTATTTTTTATTTGTTTTTGCAACCTGAAGAAAATCGTTGAAGAAGAAAAATCGCTGAACTACAAGAAGGCTTATGCGGAAGAGGAGTTGATCGTGAAGGAGGATTCCATTGACATGTCCTTTCACTGCAAGTCAGACGAATTATCAAGTGCACGCATAGAGGTAAGGAGTTACTTTTCTTGTTATGTTTGTTGTTTTTATTTTGTTGCTGTTTTATACCAATTACCCTCTTTATTCTCCTTTACATTGTTTACTGTAAGCATTGTTATACGAAACCATGGGCCCCCTAGTACGAAAGAAATGATGCAGTTCTAAGTGAGTGAAGACAGAAATTTGGTCAGTATTCGAAGACAGTCATTTTCTATATCATCTAGAATGCCACTGAATTATTTTACGAACGTGTAGTGTGATATTATTGTAATGACCATGTTTTAATTCTCTTTACATTGGTAGGAGGTATCTACCCAAAATCTAATGCAGCTTTCTAAGCTAACGGTGAACATCATACTTCCCAAACGAAAGTCAACGGTTAATTTAATCATCAGTCAGGAACGCAAGATAACGATGAATTTCTTGACAGACATCGAAGGTGACGTAATTGTACAAAATCGTTTATTTATCTAAAGATGGCATTTCCACAAAAATTTGAAATTCCCATTAGTCAAATGTATATCAACAATGGTTTTGTTGAACATGTTCAAAGGTTGATCAATTAGAGCTGACAATGAGATGTACTGCGTCACAGTGGGAGAACTATTGGTGAATTTTGAGGTCCCGGTTCAATCCTTGCTCGGTACGTAAATTCCAGGACAAGGTGTTTTGTGCGCATTTGTCCCTCTCGATCCATGTGTATTAAATGTGTATTTGGCATTGCTGGAATAATAATAATCGCAGGGCTCGCAGTTAGGGCAGTATTAAAATTGATGTGTCCATACTTGAAAAATAAGACCAAAATTAATACTATCATCATTATCATTAATATTATTATTAATAATAATATGCAAACAATTTCGGGATAAAGGCAGCTTTTTAAAACACTATTTTTTTCTTCTTCTTGAAGTCTACTTCATGATTATTTACCATACATGACCAGACAGGGCTCTCTCATTTCACATGTAAATGTTTGACACATTTCTCACCTGTCTATTTTCTTATTATCCCCAATAAACCGAACATTAAATAGAAAATGCGCACCCGAATGATGGCTCTGCCCCGGATTTTCGTCTGCAATACGCTCCTCGAAGGTCAGTATTATTTACCGTTTTGTTTCGTCTAAAACCCTGTTCTCAGTGACATCACACGATTAACTTCGTCAACAGGACAATTGGAATGAATGAATGAATGAATGAATGAAAGAACTTTATTACCAAAAATTGATCACAATATAGTATACATTTGAAAAACAAATCTTTGGTAATAGGACACCACTAGATAGCAATACTGCTAGTAGGGTGTGGCGCCCTTGAGACAAATATGAATACACTTACATTATAAATGGATTACATTGTAAAAAGATTGTATGACATAAAATATAGTAGCTGCTATCTACACGTAAGTAAGATGATATTTACAATGGGTGTTGAATATACTCTTGTAATAAATGATCTTTTGTAGCTGTACAGAATGAATGGAAAGAGCATTTTCTTCTGATATCTTTCGGCAGACTATTCCATACTTCTGATCCTGCGAATGATATTGAATTTTTTCCATGCTCTGTTCTCACTCTAGGCAAGAGTAGCGTCTTAGCATCTTTCTGCCTTGTATCATATTTGTTTTCAAAAAACTTACAATAATCATATATTGAATGAGGCGCAGCTGTTGTTTATCAACTTATACATAAATGTTGACACTAAAAATTTGTACAATTTTGAAATGTCTAATATACGTAGTGAATGAAATAAGGGCGCGGAAGGTGATCTATATTTGCTAAAAGTTCTTATTGCCATCTTTTTTATAACACGAACATTATTTATAGTTGCAGCTGATGTGCATCCCCATACCTCAAGACCATATGATATATGTGTTTGGATAAATGAATGATATAGTAATAAAAGTACCCTCTTTGGAACAAAATGTCTCACTTGATATAGAATTCCTACTTTCCTGCGGAGTATATTACAAACAGAGTTGATATGATCAACCCAAGTAAGATGCCTGTCAAAATGAATACCAACGAACGGGGCAACATACACTTCTTTTAAAATATGATCTTTCATTTTCACAAACCCTTCAACATGGGCAGACATACGTCTTGGCTTGATAATCATAAAGTTAGTTTTCTTAATGTTAACAGTAATCTTATTGGCATCACACCATTGACTAACGTATGCTAGATTCTCAGTTACTTCTAATAAATCAATGTGAGAATTTCCTGGCGGAAAAGAATGAAATATATTCGAATCGTCTGCAAACAATCTGAAATTAAAGTAATTTGATGATTTAGGGAGGTCATTTATGTACATCAGAAAAAGAGTAGGGCCTAATACAGATCCCTGTGGAACTTCACACACTATTGATGACCTCGTTGAAGTAGCACCATTATGATGAACAAATGGGGATCGATCACTTAGATAGTCACGAAACCATTTTAAAGGCAGCCCTCTAATACCGTAGTTTTGTAACTTATGCAAAAGTATATCATGGTTTATCGTATCAAATTTGGCAAAATCAATGAAAACTCCTATAGTTATTCTACCTTCATCTTGATATTGAATCAGTTGATTAACTAGATTTATAACAGATAATTTAGTGCTGTGCTTTTCTCTAAATCCATATTGGTGTTTATAAAGTATACTGTGCTTTTCTAAAAATTTGACCAATCTGTTATTCACTAGTTTTTCAAAAATTTTACTTATAACAGATAAGACTGACATTGGTCTGTAATTACCTGGTTCTGATTTATCACCCTTTTTGTAGACAGGACTTACTTTGGCTATTTTCATACAATTTGGAAAGTTCCCTGATTACAATGACAAATTAAATATGTATGAAAGTGGGCGTGATATGTTGTGGGCACCATCTATCAAAAGCTTCACTGGAAGATTATCATATCCACTTGCCTTCTTCCTGTCACAAGATAAAAGCATATTTTCAGTTTCAATATAAGTTATTGGTGACCAAAAAAATGACTTTGTATTCGGAGTACACAAATAATGCTCAAAACTTTGTTGATTCTGTTCAAAATCAATCCCTTCTGCTAATCTTGGACCAACTGACACAAAAAAAATCATTAAATACTTCAACAATTTCAGCTGGTTTACTTGTTTCGTGAACTACGCCATTAGTCTCACGGCACAATCTATTAACCACTGCATTACTAATACTCTGCTTTCCTAATAATTCGTTCACTGTTTTCCAGGTTTTACTGGAATTACCTTCATACTTCTGAAACAAATTACCATAGTACAACTTTTTTGCATTCCGTAAGACAGATGTGAGAATATTTCTGTACTTCTTATATTTATCATATTTATGAGTATCATAGATGACAAAACCCTGGAATACAATTTATGTTTCTTTTTAATGGATTTTCTAATTGCCTCTGTAATCCACGGTTTGGTTTTCCTCTTAGTACTCCTACCATCGATAAAGGGGGCATGTTTATCACAAACCTCTGTTACTAGTTTGATGAACTTTGCATAAGCAAGACTGACATGTGTGGCTTCGTAAATTTCATGCTATGGCAAAGCTGCAAGGTCATTATTAAATTTCAGTTTATTAAAGTGTGCATAATTTCTAAACTTAACTCTATGCATAGCAGTATTATACGACATGTTTTAAAAAAAATGCAAACACTGGAAAATGGTCCCACAAGTCCGATAATATTGTACCTGCACTATTACCACATCCGTTCAAATTTGTGTAGATATGATCGATCAAAGTTTCAGAAGAATTTGTTATTCGAGTTGAAGATGTAATTACCTGTTCGAGGCTTAAGCATTGTAAAGTTGTTAAGAACTCATTGCCCACAAAATTATGATCATTGCTTAAATCAATATTGAAGTCTCCCATTAATATACAGTGACGTTTGTCGATCTTAAGACTATGTAATGTGTCTACCAAACTGTCCCGGAATTCAGTAACATCAGTATTGGGTTTCCTGTAACTGATGCCAACGACAACAGATTTAGGATTCAACTGGATATCAAGCCATAGTGACTCAGAATGGCTAACCTCCTCATTTATTGTATTATATCTTAAACTGGATTTTATGAAAGCAGCAACGCCACCACCTCTACCCGTTTCACGTACCCTGTACTCCATTCTGTAATCATCAATTTGAAATGCACTGTCTCTGCTAATTTGCCATATTTCAGACACCCCAATTACACTAAAACTGTGTTTTATCACATCATTATAAAATAGACAGAATGAATCCTTATTGTTATTCAATGACCGAATATTTCCGTGTGAAACACTGAATGAGTTGTCTTGAAAATCATGAAAAGTATTATTAAATTCATTTGGATTTAAACAAAAAGATTGAAATTCAGTTGTTTCTGAATTTATGTCTAACATTAAATGTAAAGTCAACAAAAGTAAATCACAACTTGGACATAGTCGTGGAAATCACTTAATCTTGGCGATGTCCGCTTCAGATGTGATTACAATGGCAGGGGAGTCGGTGTTTTTCTTCACAAGAACGCGTCCATTGCTGGTCCAGAGGTATCGATGATTTTTAGCTTTCCTTGCTAAATTTGCCTTGTAGAGAAGTTCCTTGGTCGAATGGTAGCAAGTTTTCATTTATGAAAACATTGCCATCTCCCCGCATCCCAACAACTAAGTCCTTTACCTTCAAATCCTTGAGTGACTTTCGCCTCTCGTAGATTTTATCTCTTGCTCTCCTTGATTTGAATTTAACGACAATGGGACGAGGCTTTGGCTTTGTCTCGGAAGATTGGCCAATGCGATGTGTAACATCGACGTCGTTTGGTGTTATAGTAGCGGTTCCATGACATTTGCTCCTGCGACAATTGCTCCGGTCTAACTTTGCCATGTTAATCCTAAACCTAAACCTAACCCTAACCCTAACCCTAACCCTAATCCTAATCTTCCTATTGTCCTGAACAAAAAACCAAATCATGACCTTGACCTTAACCTTTGACCTTTCGAGATATGGACGGAGGAGCAAACGTCGCAGGAGCAAATGTCGTGTCACCTATAGTAGCATCAACATGCGTAAGTACTTGCATGACAATTAATGCTATCCACATTCTCATCATTAGTCTCTGGTACGTTTGATATTTCAATGTTCTGACGCCGGCTGTATAGCTCGAGGTTCCGTACGTCAACCTCAAGCTTAGTGACCCTGTTCTGCAATTCATCACTGGTTTTCTTCAATCCATCATTTGTTGCCAGTAGTTCGTCTAGTCTGTTCGACATTTCATCAAATTTAGCACTCAGGAATGATATAGAGCTCACAACATGAGCCTGACCATCCTTGACCTGTGCAAGATCAGACCCCATAACAGCAAGTTTGGTCATTATGTCAGCGAGAGAAATGTTTTCATTGTCCTTGGAAGAGTTTTTACTAGGGGAAGCAAGGCAGTTTGAGCATAAAGGAATGTCATCCTCACACAAACGTACTCCTTTCTTAGCAGGACACTTTGAGCATTTCATCGTGACAACTGGATTTGCTATAATATGAGTCAGTTCAAAATAATTCAGCAAAACAAACTGAGAAAGTATAGATACAGCAACACGAAAATTGATGCATGGGGCTGCACTGTATTCTCTACATTTAACATGGGGATTGGTGTATACGTAGATCTGTGGGACCCACCGATTCGTGTGTTAAAGATAAAGAAATGTGGAGCGCACATCACTCATATCATTCTTTTTGGCCCATCTATATCAAGCAGTCTGTCTGAACCAGGCTTAAAAGTCATAGGGGCTAAGTATGCCAGTGCATGATAGTATTAAGTTGAATTGTAGGTTTAGTTTTTTCAGGGTTACACCATGTAATTCTTTCACCAGCCCTTTTCAGGGCTGGTGAGCTCCGCTAAGAGCGCTGTGGTTCTCCACGTATGCTCTGATCGTCATCAGGAGAATGACTAGAACACTAGAACACTAGGTCACCGGTGGCACTATAATTCCTCTAAACAGAGAAAGCACCGGGCGGTGCCATCGTTTTCTCTGAATAAAGAACAAGGGCCAGACTTTCCGCTGAATGATTGCTCCCCTTAGAGCCGGTATTTAGTGAAGTATCAGCGACACTTTCATGGTGGAGAAACTGAATTGTAGGTTTAGTTTTTTCAGGGTTACACCATGTAATTCTTTCAAGGAATAAGAGCCCTGAAAAGGGCTGGTGAGCTCCGCTAAGAGCTCTGTGGTTCTCGACGTTTCGATCAGTATGCTCTGATCGTCATCAGGAAAATGACTAGAACACTGCCCAGTGGAGGCTATTTATTGCCTACGGAGGGATCCGATTCACAGCCTGATTGGGCGCCAATCGGAAATGCCCGCGAATTCTATTCACGGCTGCATTCTCATTCTGGTCACCGGTGGCGCTATAATTCCTCTAAACAGAGAAAGCACCGGGCGGTGCCATTGTTTTCTCTGAATAAAGAACAAGGACCAGAACCACAGAGCTCTTAGCGGAGCTCACCAGCCCTTTTCAGGGCTCTTATTCCTTGAAAGAATTACATGGTGTAACCCTGAAAAAACTAAACCTACAATTCAGTTTCTCCACCATGAAAGTGTCGCTGATACTTCACTAAATACCGGCTCTAAGGGGAGCAATCATTCAGCGGAAAGTCTGGCCCTTGTTCTTTATTCAGAGAAAACAATGGCACCGCCCGGTGCTTTCTCTGTTTAGAGGAATTATAGCGCCACCGGTGACCAGAATGAGAATGCAGCCGTGAATAGAATTCGCGGGCATTTCCGATTGCCGAAGTTATCATTTCGGCAGCAGGTGGGTGTGTTGCCGGCTTCTTCTTGGTGACCTTCTTGGTGCTATCCTTCTCAGCCATCTTGGTAAACGTTGCTCCGCGAGGCGCCCAATCAGGCTGTGAATCGGATCCCTTCGTAGGCAATAAATAGCCTCCACTGGGCAGTGTTCTAGTCATTCTCCTGATGACGATCAGAGCATACTGATCGAAACGTCGAGAACCACAGAGCTCTTAGCGGAGCTCAACCAGCCCTTTTCAGGGCTCTTATTCCTTGAAAGAATTACATGGTGTAACCCTGAAAAAACTAAACCTACAATTCAGTTTCTCCACCATGAAAGTGTCGCTGATACTTCACTAAGTATTAAGTTGATTGACAATGGGTAACAGAATTTTATTTAGCTTTTTTTTTAATTAAATACCTAAATCTGCCAAATATTCTTATACGTGTATGTTATTTGTAAATACAGAAGTAAATTGATGGCTCTGATATGCTAAATGGGAATCATACCTGACCACCAACAAGCGCGATTCTTTGGCGAAAGGGTAAATTTTTATAAATGCTCAACATTACCTTTGCAGGAGCTTCGGAGCACGTTACCATGGTTACATATCGTGTTTGGGTCGTGAAAAGGTCGCATGACATCAGTCTGCCACGCATGAATCTAAATGTAACGTCCAATATACATAGAGTAGTGTGAAACATGCGTCCGTCTCCAATCAGAACACTATCTGTCATTATCAGCTGTACCATTATCAGCTGTACCGGTATAATTCCTTGACAAACACGACATTTCTAATATATTTTCTAATACATAATTATATGCATATAGAAAACCTGGATGCCTAACGGATGAACAACTTGTGGATATATCAAGAAAGTTGCCGTTGAATATGTTCAGCGCTATCTCTGTGAGGTTAGACTTCACCAACACAGAAATTTACAGCATCCAATCTTCCTGGAACGATCCCCAGATTGCCTACTTCAAGATGTTAACCAGATGGCAAGAAAAGACAGGAGCCCCCAAGGTCAAGCTGGTTGATGTTCTGAAAAACGTTAAGCTCTACGGTATAGTACAGTCTCTGGGTCTCGAGCCAGATAATGATCCTGAGGATATAGATGAAACCTGATTATGTGCAAGGAAAGATGAATTGACATGGCAATCGGCAAACTATTTGATTGGATTAGATTTGATTAACTGGTTTTTATATCTTCTTTTTGAACTTACATTACGTTAGCATTGAATTGAGGCAAACGTTTAAACATGTGACGATTAACATTGATTAGACATTCAGAGCTGCTGTATACGCGTTAAGCTTTCATTCACCCCTCAGATACATTCAAAGCTGACGGGAAATGGACAAAAATGAAAAGAGCGTTGGTTTTTAACAATACAATGATATCGACTCCTGTTGATGTATATGCAAATATACTAATTAGATTGTGCCAGGTCATGGATAAAACATACATGAATGAATAGAACAGAGCACGATTAATTAAAATATTTCAAAATATTTCCAGGAGATTTCCATACCTGAGAATAGCTATGGGTCTCTTCAATAAAATGACACCCAAATTTTTCACAATATTTCACGCTTGAGAGCCAATAATCCCCATAATGTGTGGTTTATGTCTCCATACGTCGAAATGTCAAAAGACTTACGCCTCAATTGTACAATACGAATCACTCATGCATGCCATTCACTTTGTACAATAAAATAGGCCAATTAATTAGTGAACACACAACTAAATTGCGAGTGCGAGGTTACAAGGTTGTAGTACGTCACATTATAAGTATGAGTGTACATGTAGGATGCACTGTAGACGAGTTGGCATATTCATGGTAATTTAAGGGTGAAGAGGTTGAAATGGGCCATTCCCTGTTTCGAAGAAACTAAATCGTGCGAAAAATAGATTTGATAGCAAATATTTCATAAGCGTCTCTTTACACCAATCACGATTTTCAGAGTAGAATAAGTGGGATATTTATCACTTCTTGCACTATTTTATGTTGTTCTTGGAAAAGATTGACTTTTTCTCGTTAATACCGAATTTCGCCATGCTGAATGCAGCATGAAATTGAATATAAGCAGCTACATGAACTGGGAATGGTTAATTTCAAACGAATTAGTTTACTGATAGGCTTACCTGTAGTACTGTGCAGAGAGTGACATACGAGATGAATGTTTACACGACATTTTGACTTTATTTCAAACTGGCACTTATGGGATGAGGAAAAACTCTTCGTATGAGAAAGATGGTCCATAATTTTTCATCACCTATAATGTGGAGTTGTTGTTTTTCTTCTGTTTCTTTCTTCTTTATTAATATGTTTCTAAAGAAATATTACCTTCAGAATTATCTCATCCATATTCTAATTAAATAGACTTCGATTTGCTCTTTTTAATCAGTATCGATATACATGTATACTATTCATATATTTGTTGTTGTATTACGGTAATATAGACTGTACATAAGTATGTTTACACATTTATATGTTTCTATTATACTCCGATTTCATACAATTTATATTTGTTATAGGTGGGGGGGGGGTTTAATCTGCTTCAAAGAGAACATCCTTAGAGACCTTTTTAAAAGGTAAACTGTGCCTTCGGGTATAATCATCTATATGATATAAATACATGAATTAATGTAATGTGATTAAGATGTAAATTTGCCATTAGGGCCTACTCATGAAGCGAAATACTGTTGTTTCTAATTGTACTAAATTCATATTCATATTTTATCATCGTTCATTCAACTTTTTTCAGATGAAAAATGATACTTCATAGAGTTTTAAAGTAATGTTCTTTCTTCCATTGCAATCTTTTTTATAATTTCGCATCTTTATGCAACATTCACATGTCTATGCAATTTCGATTTAGATTATATATAAATTTATATTATACTTATATATATATTACAGTAGTATACTTTGGTATTTTCGGGAAGCATTTTTCTTCTCACCATCTCTTCTGGTTCCTATTTTACAGAATGTCCACTCCTAAAAGGCTTAAAGCTAATCTTGAAATCTTGGGATGGTGGAAAGTAAATTCTCACAAAATCGACAAAACATACCCAGAATTTCAAAGACAAAAGATAGATGATATCTGCAAAATGATTTCTGTATAAAATTTGAATAAGCTGACTAACAATCAAAGAGATATGATGAAATTGAGCGAGTACTGCCCTTATGAAATGAGGAAAAAATTCTTCGTATGAGCAAAATGGTCCATGATTTTTCATAACCTATCATGTGAAGTGGGTTTTGTTGTTGTTGTTGTTTTCCTCTGTTTCTTTCTTTTATGTCAATATGTTTCTAAAGAAATATTACCTTCAGAATTATTTCATCCATATTTTAATTAAATGGACTTTATTTGTTCTCTTTTAATCAGTATCGATATACATGTATACTATTCATATATATAATTTTTTTTATTTCGGTACTATAGATTGTACATAAGCATGTTTACACATTGATGTTTCTATTTTACTCCGATTTCATACCATTTATATTTGTTATAGGTGGGGTGTTTTTTAACCTGCTTAAAAGAGAACATCCTTAGAGACCTTTTTAAAAGGTAAACTGTGCCTTCGAGTATAATCATTTATATGATATAAATACATGAATTAATGTAATGTGGTTAAGATGTAAATTCGCCATTAGGGCCTACTCATGAAGCGAAATACTGTTGTTTCTAATTGTACTAAATTCAAATTCATATTTTATCATCGTTCATTCAACTTTTTTCAGATGAAAAATGATACTTTATAGAGTTTTAAAGTAATGTTCTTTCTTCCATTGCAATATTTTTTATAATTTCGCATCTTTATGCAACATTCACATGTCTATGAAATTTCGATTTAGATTATATATAAATTTATATTATACTTATATATATATTACAGTAGTATACTTTGGTATTTTCGGGAAGCATTTTTCTTCTCACCATCTCTTCTGGTTCCTATTTTACAGAATGTCCACTCCTAAAAGGCTTAAAGCTAATCTTGAAATCTTGGGATGGTGGAAAGTAAATTCTCACAAAATCGACAAAACATACCCAGAATTTCAAAGACAAAAGATAGATGATATCTGCAAAATGATTTCTGTATAAAATTTGAATAAGCTGACTAACAATCAAAGAGATATGATGAAATTGAGCGAGTACTGCCCTTATAAAATGAGGAGAAAAATTCTTCGTATGAGCAAAATGGTCCATGATTTTTCATAACCTATCATGTGAAGTGGGTTTTGTTGTTGTTGTTGTTTTCCTCTGTTTCTTTCTTTTATGTCAATATGTTTTTAAAGAAATATTACCTTCAGAATTATTTCATCCATATTTTAATTAAATGGACTTTAATTGTTCTCTTTTAATCAGTATCGATATACATGTATACTATTCATATATATTTTTTTTTTATTTCGGTACTATAGATTGTAGATAAGCATGTTTACACATTGATATGTTTCTATTTTACTCCGATTTCATACCATTTATATTTGTTATAGGTGGGGTGTTTTTTAACCTGCTTAAAAGAGAACATCCTTAGAGACCTTTTTAAAAGGTAAACTGTGTCTTCGAGCATAATCATCTATATGATATAAATACATGAATGAATGTGATGTGATAAAGATGTAAATTTGCCATTAGGGCCTACTCATGAAGCGAAATACTGTTGTTTCTAATTCTTTCTACTAAATTCAAATTCATATTTTATCATCGTTCATTCAACTTTTTTCAGATGAAAAATGATACTTTATAGAGTTTTAAAGTAATGTTCCTTTTTCATTGCAATATTTGTTTAATTTCACATCTTTATGCAAAATTGACATGTCTATGCAATATCGATTTATATTATTTATATATATATATATATATATTATATATATATATATATATATATATACACCGCTTTTCGGAGACACACGACAATGCGGTTTATTCCGTCATAATAGTGCCACCTACGTAAAGGAGACACTTGTACAAAGAAAAATACAGAGTGTCTCCCTATTACACCGGTTTTGGGTTTATATATATATATATATATATATATATATAATGTGTGAGAAATTTGTTCTAATACTATAGCATCGGCAACTCTCGTGGGTAAATTTACATAATGTGAGAAATCAATTGAATTGAATGAGAGAAATAATTTGCGTAGCTAAATTCATTGTTCCTCCTTACTGACTTCCTTTTTGTGGAAATAACTGCAGGGTTTGCAAAAACTTTCTCCGCCGGGAGTCTCCGTGGTCTAGTGGTTAAGGCGTTTGGCGTACAGTGCCAAAGACCCGGGTTCGACTCCCGGCGGAGACAGTTTTTGCAAACCCTGCAGTTATTTCCACAAAAAGGAAGTCAGTAAGGAGGAACAATGAATTTAGCTACGCAAATTATTTCTCTCATTCAATTCAATTGATTTCTCACATTATATATATATATATATATATATATATATATATATATATTACAGTAGCATACTTTGGTATTTTGGAAGCTTTTTCTTCTCACCATCTCTTGTGGTTCCTATTTTACAGAATGTCAACTCCTATAAGCCTTAAACAAAATCTTGAAATCTGGGGATGATGGAAAATAAATTCTCCCAAAATCGACAAAACCTACTCAGAATGTCGCAGACAAAAGATGGATGATAATTATCTGCAAAACGATTTCTGTAGAAAATTTGAATAAGCTGAAGTAACAATCAAAGAGAGATAATGAAATTGAGCGAGTAGTCCATACAGCGTGTATTTCAGCTGATGTGGCTGTCAGCAAGTTTGCATTTGTCGTTTTTCTGAACAACCCATTGACAGTTCAGAATTACTGTAGGTCACTTTTTCTGTAACCTCTGATACACATTAGGATCATATCTTCTTCATCATCATCAGTCATCATCATCACCACCACCATCTTTTTCATTTATAAAGTTGGAAATTTGCACCTATTTTATCAGAAATTATTTTTGTTGAACAAAAGCATGAAATTGGAGAAGTAAGGTTTCTTATCTTTTCGCCGGGCAGCTGATTGCTGCACTTTAACAATTTCTATTACGTATTAATGCATATATTACTGTGTTTAAATTTCGTATTACGTATTGATGCATATATTACTGTGCTTAAATTTTGTATGATTTGTTGAAATTACAGAATTAATGATATTGTAGAGCTTCTATCAGCAAAGTATATTTCGATACCATAATTATCCACTTGTGTCCAATTTGGAATTCTGTGAGAAATAATCATTTACACATGTTGACGCGAAGGGAGTAATTTTTCGACTTAAGGCGTAGTCTCACGAATCAAACATTCCGTCCAACTCTGACATAATCATTCACATCAAAAGACCAGCAGAACAACCCCCAATACCGTCACAATCAGACCATAAAAGATTAAAACTGAGGAGGTCATGGTTGTGTATCAATGTCTTCGATAGCGAACCTTTATTATCCGTAGTTTCCTCCCCAGGCGCACACAGGCGCGTCACACCTCCCCCCTTTAAACAGAAAGTTATGAAAGAACTTTCTGGCAAAACACTGAGATACAAAGCATGAAGTGCTATAGGTATATCTTTCCCTTTAACAGAACAGCTGACGATAACAAAATAGACATCCTCGCCATAAATAAAACACATTTCTGCATTTCCAAGTACAATAACTTGGTTACTTGTTAACATTACAAATAACAACCTATCCACAGGACAGGGTGTCAGCAATGATATTGTCCTTTCCGCGAATGTGTTCAATGTTCAGATCATACTCCTGTAGCATCAGAGACCACCTCATAAGTCTGCTGTTTTTTTTTCTTCATCTTCGTTAGGAAGGTGAGTGGGTTGTGGTCAGTTCTAACTGTCACTGGGTACTTGTTAGTGCTGACGTAGACGTCGTAGAACTGCAGAGACAGGATTAAGGCGAGTGTTTCTTTCTCTACTGTGGAGTATCTTGTCTGGTGTTTGTTGAACTTCGACATGTAGCACACTGGGCGTTCCAAGCCAGCATCATCAGCCTGGATCAACACACTTCCTGCACCAACATCACTAGCATCTACTTCAAGTATGAAAGCTCTGTCAAAATCTGGTGCTGCTAAGACTGGTGTGCTCGCAAGCGTTGACTTCAGTCGTTCAAACGCAACTTGGCATGTTGAAGTCCAAGAGTATGGCACATCCTTCCGCAGCATATTGGTGAGTGGTGCTGCAACATCAGCGAAGTTCTTGCAGAATTTTCGGTAGAATCCAGACATCCCCAGGAAGCGTCGCAGGGCCCGCTTGTTTTCAGGAACAGGGAAGTTCAGGATGGCTTCCACCTTGGCATCAAGTGGACGCACAGTTCCAAGCCCAACGACATGGCCTAGAAACGACACCTGTGCATGAGCGAACTCAGTCTTCTTTAGGTTAACAGTTAGATTTGCCTTGGAGAGACGGTCGAATAGAGCCCTTATTCGCTGCAAGTGCTCTTCCCACTCATTGCTGTACACCACGATATCATCAAGGTAGGCCTGACATCCTTCTAGCCCAGAAGTTACTGCGTTGATTAACCTCTGAAAAGTGGCGGGAGCATTCTTCATGCCGAATGGCATGACCTTATACTGGTAGAGACCCTCAGGCGTCACGAACGCAGACAGCTCTCTGGCCCTTGATGATAGGGGTACTTGCCAGTACCCTTTTAGCAGGTCGAACTTTGACACAAATTTGGCACTCCCTATTCGATCTATCAGGTCATCAATGCGAGGTATGGGGTATGAGTCTGCCTTAAGTCTTAGAATTCAACACCCTGTAGTCAGTACAAAACCTATACGTACCATCCTTCCTTGGTACCAACACACATGGAGAACTCCATTGACTTTTGCTTGGTTCAATAATGTCATTGACCTTCATGTATTCAACTTCCTCCCTCAAAAGTTCCATCTTTGAAGGATTTGCTCTGTAAGGATGTTGCTTGACTGGAGGAGAGTCCCCCACGTCAACATCATGCTCTACAAGACTGGTTCTACCTGGAACATCACCAAACAGGTGGCTATGGTCATGAATAAGACTTTCCAATGAATCCCTCTCACTCACTGGAAGATGACTCAACCTTTCACCCAGATTTGCCAGTACCTCAGAATTCTTCAAAGTTAATTCATGCAACTCAAAGTCAACTTCACTCTGAACATTGATGTCGTCACCATCATCTCTACAACTACTGACAACAACACTAGCAACAGGCTTCTCTACACCATCCCTATTGCGTTCTACATACTCTTTGAGCATGTTGATGTGACAAAGGCGCTTCTGCCTTCTTCGATCAGGAGTCCGAATGATGTAATTAACATCACTGACTTTCTTATCCACAAGGTACGGACCAGAGTACCGAGCTTGCAAGCAATTGCCTGGAATAGGCAACAGGACTAACACCTTCGAACCAGGTTCAAAGCTTCTCTCCTTAGCTTTACGATCAAACACCTTCTTCATGTCAGCCTGTGCTTCCTTCATATGCTGTGTGGCAAGTTCTCGAGAACAAATCAATCTTTCTCGGAACCTTGATACATAATCAAGTAGTCCACACTTCTCGTCCTCAAACATCTTCTCTTTCAAGATCTTCAGTGGCCCACGAACTGAGTGGCCAAAGACGAGCTCGAAAGGACTGAAACCGAGTGAGTCCTGGACCGACTCACGAACAGCAAACAAGAGTAGGGGAAGACCTTTTCAGGGTTTGATGGAATCGTTCTAGGGCCCCTTGACTCTCAGGGTGGTAGGCACTCGAATTCACGCACTCAACTCCTAACTGAGACATCACTTGTCTGAAAACCTTTGATGTGAAGTTCGAGCCCTGATCAGACTGAATGATTTTCGGCAAACCCACCAAGGTGAAGAACTTGACCAATGCCTTGCTAACATTCTGTGCCGTAATTCTCCGAAGTGGTACAGCTTCCGGAAATCTTGTAGCCGCACACATCATAGTGAGAAGATACTCATGTCCAGCCTTGGTTTTTGGCAGTGGACCTACACAATCAACTATCACTGTTGAGAATGGCTCATCGAAAGCAGGAATAGGTCGCAAAGGTGCTGGAGGGATCTTCTGATTTGGTTTCCCAACCATTTGGCAAACATGACATGACCTACAAAAAATCAGAAACATCACGTCTCAACTTAGGCCAAAAGAAATGCTTTAAGATTCTTTGCACAGTTTTGTTAACACCAAGGTGCCCACCAAGACCAATTTCATGTGAAACACTCAGGATCTGCTTACGAAATGCCTTCGGCACAACAACCTGGTGAACTTCTCTCCAATCCTCCTCAAATGAGGCATCTACTGGTTTCCATTTCCTCATCAACACATCTCCCTTTTTGTAGAAACAAACACTTTCTTTAACAGCCTCTTCTTCAGACAAAGCACTATCCCTTATTCCTACCAACTCGGGATCCTTCCCCTGAGCATCTGTCAAGGAATCTTTATTCAATCCTATCTCACTTTCATCTACCTGATGAACTGCACTACTCTTTCCACTTGATTTGCCATCATCTAACTGACAGAAAACACTGCCATCATCCAATCGACAGAAAAAACTGTCTTCCAAGCAGACATCATCGTCTAAAATAGTCTTTTCCAAAGACTGCTCTGACTTTCTCTTCTCCTCCTCCACCTTTGAAGCCATAGATCTGGTCAAAACACAAGATGGAAATACATCTGGCATTTCCTCAACCAACTGCTCCGTTTTCTCATCACACATAGGAGTCATACATTTAACTGGATATGACGAGACCTTCTCACCTGCGATATCATTACCCAACAGCAATGACACTCCCTCAACAGGTAGGGTAGGTGAAACTCCCACAACCACCTCGCCTGACACAATATCCGATGTTAATTTGACACCATGCAGAGGCACCTGAACTATACCACCGATTCCCTTAACGAAAACATCTGAATGCACGGATGAGTCATCAGAGAAAGGCAACACATCAGAACAAAGGAGACTCTGAGTAGCCCCAGTATCACGAAGAATACGCACTGGAACCTCCTCACTACCACATGTCAAACTCACAAAGCCTTCAGACACGAAAGGTTTGTACTCGTCAGACACCACACTACTGTCCCTCTGAATGCTTGCAAGTGCATCAGGAACCACCTTCCTAGCACCAAAACCTTCCTTCTCTTTCTTTTTCTTGAGCTTACTGCATTCCGACATTCTATGCCCATCTTGTTTACAATAGAAACAAGGGCCAGGACCAGGTTTCTGTTTTTGTGTGCTTTTGACAGAACCAGGATTGTCTTGAGGCTCACCTTTCCTAGAAGGACCTTTCTTCGCAACACCCTGACTGCCTCTCAAGGGAATGTTTTTATTTCTCTCGACAACCTTGTGGGTCAACACATATTCGTCAAGAATAACTGCCGCTTTCCGGACATCTTTCACCTCATGTTCTTCCAGATACTGCCTTAAATCGGGTGAAACAGAACGTTTCAACTCCTCTAGCAGTATGAGTTCCTTCAACTGGTCAAAACTGTCTACACCAGTTGACGTCAGCCACCGGTCGAAATGACTAACCTTCCGGCGAACAAAGTCCACATAAGTATCCTCCTCGTTTATCCTGACATTGCGAAATGCCTGCCTGTGTGCTTCAGGCACCAACTCATAGGCTCTTAAAATGGACCTCTTGAGCTCCTCATAACTCCCACTTTGCTCAACAGACAACGAGGCATACACCTCCTGGGCACGACCTACAAGGGCACTCTGGACCAATGTCGGCCAGACAGATCTATCCCAGCCCAAATTTACTGCAACCTTTTCAAAATGTTGGAAGAACTCCTCCACCTTGCCCTCATCAAACTTGGGGACAAGCCGAACATTCTGGCAAGCGTCAAACCTCACTGGAGAACTGCCATTCCTCATCTCCAATTCTTTAGACTTCAAATCTATACTCTTCATTTCCAACTCAACCTCTTTAGTCCGAAGTTCTAATTCCTTCAACTTCAACTGAGTTTCAAGAGTCTTAAGGCCTAACTGAGAAGCACTAGATTCAGCCGAGGATTCAGAAGCATCATCCTCCCCTTCACCAGTATCCACTGGGGCTGACCAAACATCTGTCTGAACTAAGAATCGCCGAATGAGATCCTTAATATCAGCCTTCCTATCCGAGGAACCAACAGGAATATCTAAAATCCGAGCAGCTTCAAGCAACTCCGCTTTCTTCAACTGCTCCAACACCTCGGGAGTGGGTCCATCAACAAAACCCTGTACCTTTTCCATAGTTGAAATTACCAAAGACTACAATACCAAACTGAATTAGTCTACCAAGCACCTTGAAATAAAGGCAAATTCCCAAAGGAAATCAAGCTATCACTAGCCAAATGTACCCATGTACACAACATAGACCAATCCACACAAAATGTAGTCTCAAACAACTATCGACAAGCACGAATGTGCAATACAATTCACAAAGCGGTAAAAAAAAAAAAATCCAAAATTCACCGCGCCTTGAACCAAGGCTAGATTCCCGAAAAATCGAGCGTGACCCGTCGTAGACCAAACCTGCGAAATACTACTGCACATGCGAAAAGCACACACACCAAACATGCACCCATAATAGACAACAACGTACGTATGGTACACAACCGCAGTATAATACGGGATATAAAAAATGCAACTACCTCGACAAGAAACTGGCTTGTTTTTCGACTCCTGGACAAGGTCCCAATCTGTCACGAATCAAACATTCCGTCCAACTCTGACATAATCATTCACATCAAAAGACCAGCAGAACAACCCCCAATACCGTCACAATCAGACCATAAAAGATTACAACTGAGGAGGCCATGGTTGTGTATCAATGTCTTCGATAGCGAACCTTTATTATCCGTAGTTTCCTCCCCAGGCGCACACAGGCGCGTCACACGTAGTTGGTAATTCCAAGCAATGTTGGATTGAATTCACTATTTGTACGATGTCAATCTCACATGCATGGTGCATTTTAACCCATTGACTACTGAATTCTCAAATTCCCATCCCCGAAATTCTGGTAGCATATGGCCTCTTTTTATTTGGTCTTTTCCATTCCATATGAAATCAAAACAATTTTTCTTAATCTCTGCTACTACCCACTTTGGAACAACTAATGAGGAAACATCGTACAATTCTGACAAAGCATATGTTTTAAGCAAATGTACTTTCCCCATCACTGTCAAATCTCTCTTTTTCCACCATCCCAACATTTTTTTTTATTCTACTCAGAATCTCTTTTTAATTTAGCTCTTCCCTCATTTTTATATCCAGTGAATAATATAATCCTAAAATTTTCATTCTCGTTACTATATTGCCCATAGGTAATGCTCCAGACTCGCCTCTGTTTTTTCCTATCCTCGTCACATTAGTTATTTCTATGTTCACCTATAAACAACTTGACTCATAAAAAGACCAGAATATATCCTCTATTCTTGTAATCGATGTTTCATTTTTAACGAACAAAATCATATCATCTGCATACAAAATCTGTCGAACTTTAAAATTCAACACACACTCACACATTTTTTTTTTTTCAATGATCTTTATTTTGATTCCACTCAGTTATACATAAATCATAAATCAACATTTCAATGAAAGTATATAACAAATAAAGCACATTATCATGTAACATCTTCTTTAAATAGATAACTGAAAGTCAAAACTATTAAGAAAGCATTGAATGAAATCTTTTCATAAAAATTAAAAAAAATAGCCCCCCCCCCCCCCTATGAACATGGGAAACAATATTTATATCATTATATATGACTGCATATACAATGTACTGGCCTCCCTACACCCAAACCCCTACCCCCCCCCCCTTCACTCACACACACCCACACACACACACACACAAACTTTCTCTCTCTCTCTCTCTCTCTCTCACTCTCTCACTCGTGGATACCGCCCTCAGTCCTGCTGTTTTCATACAACTTCTCCCACTTTAACAAATGCTTGTCTAACTTGTTCCTTTTCTTAGCTATCGCCTTTTCTTCCTCTCGATGTTCTACTATTCTCTGACAAATTTCCTCCTGAGTAGGAACTACACCCTTTGACCTTGACCTGAAAATAATGTATTTCATTAAAAAGATTACTGTATTACAAATTTTGATTTCAAAGTCTTTTCCAGTAATCCCCACATATATATCTTTCCACTCTGCATTTTGAAGCTTAACTAAACTAAATTTTTCAATCACCCTCTACCATAAGGCTTTCACATCATCGCAATCCCAAAATATGTGTTCATAGGATTCTAAATTTTTCTTACAGAAGGAACAGTGATTATTTTCAACAAAACCAAATTTAAAGAGATGTTCTTTTGTATATATTGCTCCATGAAGTAATTTATACTGAAATTCTCGAACTTTTGGTAAAATTGTTGCAATTCTAGGTCTTATGAAAATTTCTGCTATTTCTTTTTTAGAGAATTCAAAGTCATTGTGGCCATCTTTTACTCGTAAAGTATATAAATGTTGTAAATCTGTTACAAAAATTTCGTAAACCTTTCTGGAAGGTACATCTTTCAATAGAATGATATTTTCAAAAATCTTCAATGAAATATTATAATTGCGTATATCAACGGAGTAGAAATCGGATAAGTTCCCTTCATATTTTCCGCTTTTCAAAACTGCATCCCTTATCTTCCAAATTTCCATAATATTTTCACTACTCAAACCTAATTTACGGAAATAATAAATTGTTTTCACCTGTTCTTTCTCTAAAATATGATCCACTAGATAAATTTCTTTTTTAAATAAGTCTTCATCAAAAATCATTTTACCTTTGGAAAGGTAATCTTTATTATTAAAAATGATTGGATTAGCTTTTCCTACAAGAAAACTCCTGCTTTTCTCCATATCTTGCCAGGCCTTTAAAATTTCTAAATAAAACAAAGGTACTTTAAAAGTCAGTAATTTAACATCGTAATTACACAGGGATATAAACCTTCCACCCACTTTTCTAAAGCTATAGTCAAAGTAAAGCTTCCACCCCATATTCCTTTCCCCATAAAGTAGCCGTTTTAACCACATTACTCTTTGAATTTTCACAAATAATTCAAAATCTATCATTCTTAAGCCACCATCCCCGTAATCCTGGTAGCAGATGACTCTTTTAATTCGGTCTTTTCCATTCCATATGAAATCAAAACTGACTTTTTTAATCTCTGTTATTACCCACTTTGGAACAACTAATGATGAGGAAACATAATTCAATTTTGACAAAGCATATGTTTTAAGCAGATGTACTTTCCCCATCACTGTCAAATCTCTCTGTTTCCACCATCCCAAAAGTCTTTTAATTCTACTCAGAATCTCTTTGTAATTTAACTCTTCCCTCATTTTTATATCCAGTGAATAATATACTCCTAAAATTTTCATTCTAGTTACTATATTGCCCATAGGTAATGTTCCCGAATCCCCTCTGTTTTTTCCTATCCTCATCACATTAGTTTTTTCTATGTTGACCTTTAAACCACTTAACTCATAGAAAGCCCGGAATATATCCTGTATTCTTGTAATCGATGTTTCATTTTTAACGAACAAAGTCATATCATCGGCATACAAAATTTGTCGAACTTCAAAATTACCAAATTCAACTCCTTTAATAACACCATCGTTTCTCAGAGCATGCGCCAAAATTTCAATCACTAACAAAAACAGATACGGTGAAAGTGGGTCACCCTGCCTTGCTCCTCTCTTAATATCAAAATAACCAGTAGAGAAACCTCCATTCATAACACAGCTACTAATTCCGTTATACATAGTTTTAACCCATGAACGAAAGGACTGCCCAAACCCAAATAATTCTAGTACTTTGAAGAGAAATTTATGTGAAACAGAATCAAATGCTTTTTCAAAATCAACTGCTATGAGGAAAATGTCTTCTTCACAGTAATTATTACAATGAAAAATCACATCATCTATCAAACGTATAGCTTCGCCAATGTGCCTATTATTTATGTAACCCACTTGATCTGAATGAATAATATCATTTAAAACTTCTTTTATTCGTTTTGCCATTATCTTTGAGATTATCTTATAGTCTGTGTTTAACAATGTAATAGGCCTATAGTTTTTAACATATAAAGGATCTTTACCATCTTTTTCAATTAATGTTATGACACCTTGCTGCTGAGACGTCGATAAAAAAACCCTTATCACTTGCTTCATTGAAAACTTCGACCAACAGCCCTCCTAACTGTGGCCAAAATGTGAGATAAAACTCTACAGTAAAGCCGTCATTCCCAGGGGATTTATTAAGTTTCATACTTTTTAGCGCTACATGACATTCGTCTTTGGTAATCTTCCCTTCACATAAATTCATACTGTCCACACTTAGATGGGGTATATCTTTACAAAACATATCATTTAAATCAACCTCTAAATTTGAATTTTCTGAATACAAATTTTCATAAAACCCTCTAAGTATCCGCGATATTGATTTTATTTCTTTCATTACTTCCCCTTTGTCATTCAACAGTTCCCTTATTAGTGTTTTCTTTTTATTAGACTGAAGCAACTGTTCAAAGTACTCTTTATTCTGTTCCCCTTCTTCATACCAAACAGCTCTTGACCTTACTTTGAGTCCATCTACAGACACATTGTATAATTTCTTTAACTGACCTTTTTTAGCATCTATATCTTTGATAATTAAAGAACTATTAGGAGATAGCACCAGATCTTTCTCGAGTAATATTATTTCGTTTTCAAGTTGTTGTATATTTAGTCTCCTTTCTTTCGATTTCTTCTTCGAAAAGTTCATTGCGTACTTTCTCATTTTCATTTTAAGAAAGTCCCAAAAAGAAGATTTAGTATCGAATTCCTTCAACCACTTTATTTCTACTGCTTTGATTTCCTCACACATTCCCTGTACAAAATCTTTATCTAAGCACAAACTGTTGTTAAATTTCCAATATGATTTTCCATACGTGTCATTACCTCGAATAGGTTTCAATTCTAAAAGGATACCTGAATGATCAGGAGCAATTGATGTGATAATATCGCACGTAAGGATCTTGCTTTCCAAACTTTTTGAGATAAACCAATAGTCTAAACGACTTTGAACAAGTGGAATATTCTGTCTAAAGGTAAATTGCTTTAACGTTGGGTTCTGTTTCCTCCATATATCCAATAAATCAAGTTTCTTTATAAACATCTCTAACTGATTCACAAAATTTGTTCTAACATTCATACTAGTCCCCATGTAATCCAGGTCTCTGTTCATTACTACGTTAAAATCTCCCCCTAAAATGAGCGAGTAATTTGGAGAGTACAAGCTTGAAAGACACTTGTCAAAATTTTCCAGAAAATTTATTTGTTGATGCACTCTTTCCCTCGTTGGAAAATAAACATTTCCTATCAACAGTTTATACCCTAATAAGTCTCCTTTCAAAAGCACAAAACGTCCATCATCATCTTTCACTATCTGATCAATTTTTAAATTTAATCCTGATTTTAATAGAACAAGAACTCCTTTGCTATGATTTGACCCATGGCTAAAGATCATCTGCCCTCCCCAGTCTCTTTCCCACTCTCCCTCAATATCATGCGTACTATAAGTTTCCTGTAACATAACTACGTCTCCTCTCCTCATTTTGACCCAATCCAAAATTGCTTTTCTCTTGGTTCTATCCCTTATACCCCTAAAATTGAGTGAAATGAAATTCAAGCCTTCCATATTATATGTAGAGTTTTATACAAACAGCCTAAACGACGGATACCAAACATGCATACTTGTAGAAAGATGAGAAATACACCATTGATTGTGACCAATGACCCGTGCCAACTACAGCTGCAGCAACAGCTCATTCTAAGAATAAACCTCAAGCTAATTACAGAATAGCAGGAATGAAGGCAGTAACTAACACACTCAACACACTTCCAACACCACCCCCACGCTAAACCACCCCAGAGTTGCTGTACCACACCCATTGAAAAAAAAACACAAAACACCTGTATCATTGGAGCCCCTCCCCCCCCCCCCCCCCCCTCCCCTCATACAACTCTGTATCTGCATCGCTACATAACATTACCTCAACCTTCAAACTATAAACCTTTCATATAGAAGCGAATAATAGATTGTTTGGAAAACCGTACATTGGAAACCCCACATATATCTCATGCATCTCAAACTACGCACCCAGTGTGATTAAAATAATAATAATAATAATCACCGCACCTTGTAATCATTAAGCATAAATTACTAATTTCATAATAACCACACGTGCAAATACATGTAACCATGACCAATCAAGTAAAATAAAATGATATACTTTCCCCAAAGACCTTGATATAATATATATTGGTGCTTTCTTCATACCAAAAAAAATGCCTGTTAAAGGGGAAAGTCCATCCTGATTACAAGTCGGTTCTAAAAGAAGCAGAAAAACTCAGCAGATCAGCGAAGGCCCAAGGAAAGAAGAAGAAGAAGAAGAAGAAGAAGAAGAAGAAGAAGAAACCCCTACTAATCCGCCTCTCCCCTCGTTCCTCCTTTATTCAAACCAACCAAATACCAGGGTGGACCCTCCCTTTAAAGGAAAACATAATTGTATTTCTTTTAACTAACCAGGTGAATATTACAAAGCTGCTAGTATTAATCAAGGCAAAAAAACAAAAAACAAAAAAACACACAAAAAGTTCCTCCTATTACCAAAAACCACCACCAGCAAAGTCCTATGGGGAGATATGGAGATGAAGCATCTTCTTAAACAAGCTTCAGCTTTCACATGCCCCAAGACTGAACTTAGAGGTTGATGCAAGATCTGAGTAAGAATAGGCCCACTCTATACTTTTACACCAAGAATTAAACCAAAACTGTTTTTCATAACCATTCTTGAACTCCATATCGACACCTTTTTTTTTCTTCAAATTTACGCATAATTGTTAACAGTGCAATAAGAACAAATCATGATCATCTTAACTTAGCAGCTAATTCAAGATCCCTCTGAGTAAGAATACTCTACATGACTACAAAAAAAAAAGAAGAAAAACAACACCCAGAGTCACTACTCCCCTATCAGTTCTTGAACTGTGTGTTGATACTTCTCCAAATTTACACATAACTGTAAGCAGTGCCATAAGAATTAATTATCTTACCCCTATGTTTAACTTTGAATTCCCAATAGGGTAAATAGATAGCAAGCTTGCTATTAAAGCAATGTTAACTCTTGAAATGTATACACTGATACACTTTGTAATTACTGGACAAATTCACAATTATTATACAGAAACATTCTGAAGTTTAAATAGATTTTCGTTTAATTCAGAGGTTCAAGTGTCAAAGTTTTGTTATTCATTCATACTGGGGGAAAAAAAGGTGAGTAGCTGGTGTCTAAAATTATATAAACAGCTGTTCTTCCTACCAACCACCAGCAGCAAAGTCCTTTGAGGCAGTATGGAGATGACGTATTTTCTTAAACAAGCTTCAGCTTTCACATGCCCCAAGACTGAACTTAGAGGTTGATGCAAGATCTGAGTAAGAATAGGCCTACTATATACTTTACACCAACAATTAAACCAAGACTGTTTTTCATAACAATTCTTGTACTCCTTATCGACACTTTTTTTTTTCTTCTTTAAATTAACACATAAATTGTTAACAGTGCAATAAGAACAAATCATGATCATCTTATATCCCTATGTTTAACTTTGAATTCCCAATAGGGTAAATGGATAGAAAACTGTCTAAGCAGTGCTAATTCTTGAAATGTGTACACTGATACACTCTGTAACTACTGAATAATTCACAATATTATAATACAGAAGCATTCTGAAGTTTAAAAAGATTTTTTTTTGTTATACTGAAAATGTTATTTCCAGAGTTCAGACTCCTTTTTCCAAATAACTAGTAGCATATGAAGAGCAGTTCTTTGCATTACCATCCAGCAACAGCAAAGTCCCTTGGGGCAATATGAAGATGAAATATTTTCTTAAACAAACTTCAGCTTTCACATGCCCCACGACTGAACTTAGCGGCTGATTGAAGATCCCTCTGAGTAAGAATACTCTATATGATTTTACGCAAAAACAACAAAAAAAAACAAAAAAAAACAACAACAACAACAAAAAAAAAACAACACCAAAACTACTCCCATACCAATTCCTGAACTGCGTGTTGATACTTTTTCTTAAATTTACACATAACTGTAAGCAGTGCCACAAGAATTAATTATCTTACCCCTATGTTTAACTTTGAATTCCCAATAGGGTAAATGGACAGCAAGCTATTTATGTATAACTGTTATTATAAAGAAGCAAGTTTAAAAGATTTTTTTTTAAACCGTAATTCAAAAGTTTCAGTGTCAAGCTACAGGTGTCATTATTCATTCATATTGAGAAGAAAAAACATATACATATATATATATATATATATGAAAAGTAGTGAGGTTCACTCTTTTTTTTTCCTTTTGCCAAGTGACTGAAGTTTTATAAACAGCTGTTCTTCCTACCAACCACCAGGAGCAAAGTCATTTGGGGCAATATGGAGATGAAGCATTTTCCAAAACAAACTTCAACTTTCACATGCCCAAGGACTAAATTTAGAGGTTGATGAAAGATCTTCTTTGATTGAGTAATCTGAGAATACTCTCTACTCTTTACCCCCAAATCAAACCAATACCCTTTTCTTTTTCTTTTTCTCTTCCCCCTCTCTCCATTCTTGAACTGCATGTCATGACTTTTTTCAAACTTACACATACATGAAACTGACAACAGTAGCATAATTTAAAAACAAAACAAAACAACGAAGTACCTTACCCTTATCGTTAAAGTTTAACTTTGAATTCTCAAATGTGTAATTGGAAAGCAAGCTTATTGAACAGTGATGATTCTTCAAATGCAATCTGTAATGAACATTAGGATTACTGAATAAATTCACCATTATTAACGAGAATGTTCCATTATTTATTCTTGGTTTTTATATAATCAAGTTTATATTTCACCATCATGCTCCCTGGATTAACAACCGATATCCGAGAATCCTTTTAGGCCATGCATATTCACGTCGACACAAACATAATTATATCACGTATATCCTGGCCTTCATGTTTAACCAATATAACAACTGCTCACTATTAGTACACCTGGAGATTGTCATAGGCCTCAAACACAAAATGGCTGCTTCCTTGTATGCACCTTCCTTCCAAATCAATTTTCCATATTCAAAACTTGCTATTTTGTTTGCTTTATTGTGGATGATCTCCTAAAACAATTCACAGTATTCAAAATTTCCTGATGTAATGGTAAAACTCGTTGAAGTAATCCAGCGCATAAATTTAATAACGCCCACATCCCGTTTTGATTCTTCAACCCTGTATTATACGTATATTTCAATTTAATTGACAGAAGCTCCCTCATTGACATCGCCTTGCGTCATATCACCGATGAACTCAAAATCAAAACCCCGTCACCTCCCGTTCTGTTGCGTCGATGCACGATGCTATGGGCCTGTTTGGTATCCCCCGAAGCAATACGTCTGTATGCCCTGCAGACATCCCACTGCATTATTACAAGCTTTAATCATCGTGCCCTCATAGGGTAAAATTTTGCATCGTAACGTTTAACATTGAATCATTGATGCGCTAAAAAGTAGCGATATCATCATTGCAGAAACAGAGAAAGGAAATTATCGTCTCGAAGGAACATTTATAGCCTCACATAGCTTCATAACAATTCCAATTTAACTGAAGGCTTGAAGATTAAACTGAAATTGCAGACATCCAAACAGAGTCTTGAACAGCATACCTTTAGACTCCATTTTATTAATTGAACTTAGTGTTTTCGGCTTTACTCATAAAGGAAACGTTTTCAAAACTCACCCTCTTTTCCATAGCCATTTCGCTTCTAACTTTATTCAGCTCCAGCCTGTTGGCCTCGCAGATTTTCTACAAACGCTTTCTGTTTATCCGCAGGTAACCATACCCTATCAATGAAGAGTTTCGCTGGCTCCGACCTCGAGAAGTAGGCAAGTTTGCCTACATTCCTTGCTGTTATCAAAGTAGGTATCTGGGCCCGCCGCGCCTCCCTGAACCGCAGCGGTATGTCTTCCCGGATGAAAAGCTTTGTTCCCTTCAGATTCTTGGCGTTCCGCATGATTTTTTCTCGGTCGCCGTACCTAACAAAGCGTGCCTTTATTGGGCGTGGCCCGGATGATTTGGCGTTAAGTCTATGTACGCGTTGATACTCTATGTCGTCAACCTCCTGTTCTGATAACTTCAGGTTGTTGATGTAGAAATCCTTCAAGATTTCTCGCACATCTTCTTGCTCCCTTTCCGGTATCCCTATAAATACCAAATTCTCCCTCGCTATGTACATAGCCATCTTGTCAACTTCTTCCTTCAACGCTGTTTCCTTTTCTTCCACTTTCCGTTCTAATTTTTTCACTCTTTCTTTCAGTTCCTCAGTCTCTTGAACTTGAAAGGCAATGGAAGCTTTAATTTCGCTAAACGATGTTTGGAGTTCCTTCACCTGCTTATTCATATTATGCTCGAGTATCAAAAATCTCTCTTCTATTCTGTCCATTTGCTGATCCATCAACAAGCGAAAGGTGGAGATCAGACTTGCTTCGTTGGGGCTCGGCGGGGTCCCGGTATCATGCCGCGGTCTCTTCGTATTCCCTTTCCCAGTGTTACGTAAGCTGCTGGCCATGGTCTCTATATCACGTCTTTCTATGGGGATGGGGAGAAGGACTCCAAAAACGCGTGTTCACTCCTCGAGCATTATCGACACGAACACACACACACACACACACACACACGCACACACACACACACACTATGACAAACATTTACGCATATTATTTTCAAGATGGACTTTTGGATGTTAAAAACAATTAACATGATCATCATAATATCATGATCGTTAAACATGAAGCAGCAAGTCAAAAGATAAAAGAGTTTGACAAAGCAAATTGAATCAGAACAATAATTCTATATTTATGTTTATTTTACTAAAAATGAACACCATGATCATGTGCTTATTTGTGTGTGCATTTGTGATGCATTCGTTTTTGCATGATATGTCTGCTTCTGATGAGTACACCATGTGAGAAAAAACTAAATGTGTGCGTGGCTTTTTTTCCCCTTCATGTTCCTGGGTGTGAGTGTGTGGGCGTGTGCGGGTTTGTGCGTGTGTGTGTGGGTTTGTGCGTGTGTGTTTGTGTGTGTAACTGTACGTGTTTTTTAATATGTGTTTGAGAGTTATTTGTATCTGCAAAGACCGAATTAATGCCCCTATTCAAAATGTTTTGTTCAAACATCACATAAGGAGTACGTTGGCGCAAGTTGATTTTTACACTCTCGCAAACAATGCCCCCTGTTCATCGCATCCAAGCGAAAAAACGCATACCACACAAAAATGGTACCACATGATGCGGGATAAGATACTTCTTTTAAATAGGTATAATTTTGCGTTCATAACTGAGTTTTAAACAAAATAGCAATTTTCTAAGTGTAGACTTTTTTTGGACTCACACGGTATATATATATGGGAATATATATATGTATGTATATATATATATATATATATATATATATACATGTATATATATATGTATATATATATATATAAAATTTATATATATATATATATATATATATATATTTATTTTTTTATTCATTTATTCATATATCTATTGATTTATATATATGCATAAAATTAAATAGACATCGTTAAAAGAGACAAAAATCTTACTATGAAATCAGTATCAGTCAGTATCGTACATTATTCAAAATGGTATATTTTTAGTTCATAATATGACAAAACGCTCTTGAAAACAAGATTTGTGTCAAGTTTACACTTTTTATATCATTCACATTTTACCGCTGACACAATATTTTCCAACAATGGTAATTAGTCTTTTTTACTTCTGACTGAAGGAATGCTTTTATTGAAATTGAATGACCAAATCGCTAAACTGAGCGGGGAAACCTATACTATCAATATACAACTAAGGGCATTATTATCTTATTATTATAACCTGAATAATTTACTTTGGTCCATGGGTTTAACATTTACGATATTATGAGATAATCATAGAGCATGTACTATAGGAATCAGGACACATAAACAAAAAATATGCAAACTTTTGTTCCAAAATGAACGTAGGTTACCTGCTACAAGTTTTTAATTTTGATATTGTGTCTTTATAATAAGGATTTATTCAAAATATTGAACAGGGAGCGCCTTAGATTCATATCAACAGTTGATTAATATCTGACAATGAAAAACAATTAAAACTTCATACTGTACATGTAAAATTTTTAAGTTGAAACCCACATTTAATTATTTTTTATGTTTCTTCCAACTTCTATATATAAATTATTTTAAGGACGACAGATGTATGTAAGCAAACATTTTTAGTTGATTTGATTGGACATGGTTTATTCCATATGCAAATCAGCTTTAGGCTGAACTGAGATTCGTTTTCATTCAGTTTTTTATTCAGTGAAACAGAAATAAACTTACATAGCAAGTGTGAATATACAATAATAATGAATGATGAGCATGCTTTATATCAAATATAGACTAAGTAGAAACAGAGAAGGTAAACAATGCGATACGAGTGTCATTGGCTGAATTATTAGTAATCATGGTAATAATATTACGCAATTATGAATGTTTCTAGCTGCAAACTGTCAAGCTGTTAAGCTACAAAAATAAAACGCATAACTCATTACTTTATTCCTTCAAAATTTTCATGTTCAAAATTCAAACCCGCAGGCCCCGGCAGGCCCAGCCCGGTGCCGAGCATGACATTCACCGCATCGACCATTTGCATCGCATATCTTCGTGTGTTTAATTCCTCACAATAAATTTGATTTTGGGACACAATTTCATCAATAATGCCAAATCGGTGTATAGTTGCGGGCTGTAGCAAGACCCCTAAAGATGATGTAAGCCTACGTACATCATTTTCCTAAAGATGAAAATCTACGGAAATTGTGGGTCGCAAAGGTATGCTCACGCGGGCAGAGTGGCAAGGGCCAAGCGAGTGGAGTACAACCAGCAGCTGCAGCAGCTTCACCCGCGGCCCCTTCCCCCGCGGCCCCTTCACCATGCCCTGGCGCGTCTTCTGCGAGGGGTTCAAACATATATGGTCGAATTCCCCTTGCCACTGCACTTGAGCTTCTTCTCTTTCGGGATCGATAAATCATCTGATAAATCAAAGTTCGTATCTGGCTCAAAAAAGTCCTCCAAATCGGACTCGCGATCACTATCCATCTCTCTAAGTTACTCGAAGAATTCAGCCAAAAATCTAAGTCAGTACTTGTACCGTATAGTACATGTAAAGCGAAGAAAAAAAGGCGAGAGTAAAAACAAACCAAACAAAAGCGTTCACCAGTCGCTTAGTGCGAGGGGGAACATAGTTGCCGTATTAAAGATGTGTAGTACATTGCACAGACGCATAAAACGTCTGTGTACGCGTTTACGACCAATGCAAAACTATCGTTCGGCAAGCTCAGATGGATGAGAACATTGTTCAAGAAAAGTTCAAAAACAAAACAAGAGCTGTATATTTGGGCAAAAGTGTTCACTGATCTTGTAGAAAATATATTGATAATGATTATTCACTCCTAAGACTATGTTACGAAACGGTAAGAGACACGTAGCTGCAATTAATAAACGATGAACTGTGACACAGTCATGGATTTGATCATCATTTGTAGGGTTTATTCAACAACTGTGTTGGATACAGGCTGGTTGGATATCTGTATAAAAAATAAAAATAATCAAAGTACACTAAATATAAGGTTTCCAAATAACTTTCACATCATGGGATATAAAAATACCACAAGTGATTAAATTGTATTATTCATCAGTTCTCCCTTAAACCAGTTATCTAATTAATTACAACCTCAAAAGGTACGTCCTTTTCAAACTGCAAACAAACTTAAAAATTACTCATGAAATCTCAGAACCTTGAAGGAAAGTTTTTACTAAGTTTCTTATTCTAATCAGACTTCACATTTTCCTTATAAATCAGAACACAAAACAGCTAAACTGGGGATGAAATCAGGCCTCTAATCTTTCTAAATCCCCATGTTAAACTCCATAATAAAATATGAACCATGCCATAATTAATTTACCTTATGTTAAACTCTTGAAATAAACCTAGCCAAGGCGGCCTATCACTTCATCTCTAGATATTATTCATCCGCGCAATGAAACTGAAATGCACGAGAAGCCCTCTCATTACTAAATAACTTTTATAATATGCATACACAATAAAAAAAATAGTTCAATCCTAATTTCACAAAAGAACCAACAATTCCTATTAACTATGCTAAATTGACATAACCAATTCTTCTAAAGTCTAAACGACTACACAAAAACTGTGTTTAAAATCACTTTGAGGAAATTTCCCTTTTAAACACTTCTATACTTATGCATTACCTTCTGAATCAATAAAACAAACCTCCGTAGAAGGTCACCACGGTACTACATGTACAATCTACATCACGCTATGAAAACATAAGTGAGATTATTTTTCAGAACCTCTCTTACTTGCTTCTAAATCCTTTTTCCCCCTCTCTCTCTAAAGACGAAGAAAATAATAATAAAGGTTAACATACCTAACGGAAATATTTAGTTCAAACTTCAAACTACTGCTATAACTGTAATGGTTTACGGAACTTCTTTTCTTAGTCTTTTTCCAAAAATTTAAATTAAATCAAGAAAGCATTATTCCATGACAGACTATATTGATTAATTTCCCTTTTTCATAAATTGTCCGTTGAACAGAGGGGTCAAATACCGCATTGTGTGTACAATGTTACATTGCCGCAGCCTGCAGATCTTGTGCCTCTTACTCTTCATACGTCACTTGGGGGTGTGACGTCAATTAGCCAATCAGCTCACGAGTTTTAAGGAAGGGTCCCAAAACCTCTACTTTTCCCCCTTTTTCGCTAAAACGAGACATAATTTTGACAATCAATTGCCAGATTTGTGATTTGAAAGCAAAAATACATGGAAACAGCACATTTTTTCTCTCTAATTTAGTCACCCTTTAATTGAAAATCTCTTTGTCGTTATCGTTATCGGTCAAATGTGACCTATGCTTTCAATATCTTTTTGCCAATGACGTTTAATACCTCAGTTACAAGCGATAACATACCGAATAAATAATTACATTGAACCGAATAGCCAAGAAACGGTCGGTTTAGAATCGGTGTAACAGTTTCCAATACAATTTTTCACGAATGGCACAGGTTTTCATTAGAATATTTTTATATAGAGAGTAGCGACATGGACGTCTGACTTTTCTGAAAACAAAATGGCGTTCGAATTCTTTCTGTTTAGAACACCCAGGTGCTCATCGGAATTGAATAGAAATGTTGCATGGCTGTGGAAACAAAATGGCGTTCAAATCATGAGTTGTCACTACTCTCTCATAGAGGTACTCTAGTTTTCATTTCGTCATACCGCCACCTACGTTTCAATGATCCATAATTGGCACATCAATACTTTTCTTCAAGAATGTGAAAATAATTCTCAAATAAAATGTCAGTCACATCATATATAATAACTTTCTATTCTTTCTAAAGATGAATCCAGCTAACTAGTACCAACATGATCATGCCACATGGAGTTAGCATTATATTGACGATTACTATTTTTGTTAAAGCATTTTACAAAAGACATTCTTCATCTTCTTCTTCTTCTTCTTCTTCTTCTTCTTCTTCTTCTTCTTCTTCTTCTTCTTCTTCTTCTTTTTAGTGGGGCACAGACTGAGGGTCACGGCTTTCTGCAGGGGGAACAGAAAAAGTTGTTTATGGTGGAGGGTTTAATTATCCACTAATGTATCATTATGTTAGAAAGCGTAATGACCAAGGCCATCTTTCATTTAAAAAAGCTGCTTTTAAACTCAAGTCAAAAATTAAACACAACTTTATTTTTCAATCAGGATCGCGAGTTTGGTACTTGCATTTAATGTTTTGAGTTCAAATTTAACGCAACTTTTTATGCAAAAGGGCCTACGTGAAATAAACTGCATTTCAAGTGTTGAAAATTGATATTCTAATGCATTGCAGAGCTTCTGCAGTGTTATTAAGCATAAAATTGTACTTATTCACCTTTTCTTCTTTAATGCATTGGGGGGGCTTCATTATTTTTACTTGAGGGGACCTGGTCAGAGCATAAATTTGTAGGGGCATGCAATTCCTCTGATATGTTTCTCTGATTCCAAAGGTTCTATCCACACTAACATAGGCTGAATGGCTTATGCCCCTTTAAGGACTAAGCTCTGACTTCTTTGTAAATATATCCAATGCTTGACATTAGAGAAGGAGACCATGATCCTAAACACGTATATCCTCTCCACAGCAACCTTCCCCTCTCATCCTTCCTTCCCTTCTTCCTCTTCATCTCTTTCTCTCTCGCTCCCTCCCACATACCCTCTCTCTCTCTCTCTCTCTCTAATGCTCTCTCTTTCTCTCTCTCCCTCTCCCTTTCTTTCTCTCTCGCTCCCTCCCACATCCCCTCGCTCTCTCTCTCTCTCTCTAATGCTCCATCTCTTTCTCTCTCTGTCTCCATACATATATCTTTCTGTATGTCTCTCTATCTATTTGACTCTGCGTCTCTTATTTCACACTCTGTTGATCTTTTTTCCCCTCCTGTCTGTCTGTCTCTCTCTCTCTTCCACTCGCTAAGTCTCTTTATTTCTGACTCCATCGATCTCCCGCCTCCCACCCTTTTTTCTGTCTTATTTTTTCTCTTTCTCACTCCCTCTCTCCCTCTCTCTCTCTCTCTCTCTCTCTCTCTCTCTCTATGTCTCTCACTCTAATACTCACTTTCTTTCTTTTTCTCTTATACTTTGTGGCGGATGGTGCGATGACAGTTCTCGGTTTGTGGAAACAAAATGAGTCCGATAACAGATCGCTGTGAGATATTATTATGCACCAGTCTTCAACAATAATCCTTCACGCAACGTTTTATTTTTTCTTTCTTTCTTTCTTTCTTTTTTCTTTCTTTATTTCTTTTTTTTTTTATTAGTATTAGTCGTTTTTTCTTCGTCGCAAAATCTGTGCGAATGAATTGACAAGATATTCAAATTAGAAATAAATTTGTTAATCGTCACTTTTCATTTCATACATGCATCTTTGTGCATTTTTTTATATATGTATACAGAAAATGAAATATATATATATATATATATTATTTCGTAAAGATTTTTTCCTACCAAACAGATGTTTCCCTACTGAAGGTGACCCAAACGGCTGCTACCCCTTCCTATTGAGAAAAGGGAGAAAGGGGGACAAAAGAAAATGTAAGAGGGAACTGTGTCGGGATCTTCTTTTCTTTATCAAACCTACCCCCCCCCCTCCCCTCCCCTCCCCTAAAAATTAGTTATCTGAAACATTTCTACAAATGATTCTTTTATACAGATTTCCCCACTAAAATGTCTTCACACTTTATCTATAGCTCAATGTACTAAAGAGTAAGCCCAACATTTGAAAGAGCCGTATGCTTACCTAACAGTAACCCTGTCCTACTTAAACAAAGGGAAGCAACTGTTCAATTGCACACATTCCATATTTTTTTCATAATAATCTTAAGTGTCTCAAAAGTGTGAAGATCTGAATCAGATTATTCTCTCCGTGATTACGATAGCGTTTTTGATGGAATAAATGTTTCAAAAGTCATTTATTTATTTTTAGTATTCATAAATTTCTTGATGGTGAAAAGGCATAAATTTCCGAACATTGTGATCTAGGTTGCTTTCTCATCCATCTTATCATGATTGTACACCCAATACTATTTTTTAAATCGACCAACCACAATGCTAATTTCCTTTAATACTCGATTGGGTGGTAGTTTTGTGACGAGTTGCATAATTGTACAGTGCGTGAGGGAGGGGGGTATGACAAACGGCTGGAATATTTGCTTTCCGTCCGGTTCCCCCCCCCCCCCCCCTTAGTCGTTGACCATGCAAAACGTCTAATAGAGAGGTGATATTGCATATGGGAATATCTGCCTTCATGCCTTGGAGAAATCTAAGGCAATATTTTACAATTAAGAGTACTAGTATTCAATCGTATTCAATGTGCTTTTAGTGGTACTTCCATTTGGGCCAGCGAGCGTAGCGAGGGAGCAACCCCCCCCCCCCCCCCATGATAGTTAGTATAGTTAGTATACATAAACTATTTTGGGAGGGGGGTTAATGTGATAAACTAGATTTTATTGTTGGAGGTTGGAGTAGGAACAATTAAGCGAGCAATCATGAGCGAAAACAAACACATCTCTTTTTCTCTTTTAATAACATTTGGTATATTATCTGGGTTTTATTGTTGCAGGTGGGGGCAGAAATTGTGCTAAAGGCCATATTAATTCTATTTTGGCGAGCGAGCGTAGCGAACGGGCACAATCTTGTTCATTGCGATGTTAAGTCCAAATAGGGTACTTTTCCTAGAGGGTGGTTGTCCTGGGGGTAGTTGTCCTGGGGGGGGGGTAGTTAGTTGTCCTAGAAGATGGTTGACCTAGGGGGTAGTGGTCTAGGGGGGGTAGTTGTCCGGGGTTACTTGTCCTAGAGGGTGGTTGTCGTAGGGGTAGTTGTCTGGGGTAATTGTAGTTGTCCGGGGGGGAGGAGTTGTCCTAGGGGGTAGTTGTCTGTGGGGTAGTTGTCCGGGGGTGGAGTTGTCCTAAAGGGTGGTTATCCTATGGGGGTAGTTGTCTGGGGGGTAGTTGTCCAGGGGTAGCTGTCCGGGGGTAACTGTCCGGGGGTAGCTGTCGGGGGGTAGTTGTCCGGGGGTAGTTGTCCTAGAGGGTGGTTGTCCTAGGGGGTAGTTGTCTGGGGTAGTTGTCCGGGGAGTAGTTGTCCTTGAGGGTGGTTGTCCTAGGGGGTAGTTGTCTGGGGGTAGTTGTCCGGGGGGTAGTTGTCCTAGAGGGTGGTTGCCCTAGTGGTTAGTTAGTCGGGGGGTAATCATCCTAGAGGGTAATTGTCCCAAGGGTAGTCGTCCTAGGGGATGGTTGCCCTAGGGGGTAGTTGTCCTAGGGGGTAGTTGTTCTAGAGGGTGGTTATCCTATGGGTGATTATCCGGGGGTGGTTGTCCAGGGGGTAGGTGTCCGGATACGGTGTTTATTAGTTGGAATAGCGTCGTTGTAATCGTATTGCAGATGATCTAAACATTTATACTAGAAGAGAACATACTGTCAGATTTCTCCAAATCGCCATCATCACACACAAGTGATCGACAGGATGTCTGTGTGTGGGGGGGGGGGTGTTTGTGTGTGTGTGTGTTTATACTGCTTAGTGCGACTAATCAACAACCTCCTAACACATACACACATCGTCAACACCAAAACCACCATACCCACCACCGCACAACGATGACAACGACGACGGCTACCACCACCGCCGCCACAACAAAATCTGGCTCAGACCTGCCTTAGAATGAGTCGGCCGGTTCAATACAGACATGCTTCATTAGGGGCTACGCCCATCAATAGCATGGGTGCATGGAGCACCACAGCAGACAGCACAGCAAATCATTAACGAAAAAAAAATAGATATATATATATACCTATACATTGGACCTTGGCATTGTCATTGAACAACGTAGTAGAGCTTAAACAAATCTACGGATTAGTTTAAACATTTGATGCCTGAAACGAAAACAGAAAAAAAAGAACCATGTGTTTTTATTATATATATATATATATATATATATATATATATATATATATATATATATATATATGATATATACATATATATATGATATATACATATATTCCAGTCAACCAATAGCAACTTAAAAGAATATGCTAGTACTTTGTTTCCTGGGTCAGGAAAACGATTAGTGACATAATTAAACTTCCAATCTCAACGCTTCATTGGACATGGTGGCTATTTTGAATTTTCAAAGTGGCCGCCACAAATACATTTGTTTCCCTACGTCGGCTTCTTGGTAACGTATAAACTGAATGAAATATGCTAATCCTACTTTTCTTGGGTCGAGAAAACAATCTGTGACATTCCAAGACTTCTACTCCTACCGCTTCATCGCATATGGAGGCCGTTTTGGATTTTCAAATTGGCCGCCATGAAATATCCTATTGCCCTATCTCTGCTTCAAGGCAATCTAGAAACTTATTTGAATATTCTAATACTATGTTTCAAGGATCAGGAAAAACAATGGTGACGTCATTAGACTTCCCATCTCAACGCTTCATGTGGCTTCCATCTTGGGAAATATTTGGTGCTATCACAAACTTATAATCTTGAGTCTTCCTTCACTTCAAGCCTTTGGGGTGGCTAGGGGCCCTCAGACAAATTTCATTGCTTCTGTAAACTGAAACTGTGCCACGTTCTGGCTTTTGTCCTTGAAGTCTTGCACATATTTTGACACCAAGTTTAGAAAAATTATACAGTCATGCTATATTTTGGTTTCTAAGTTTCTTCTCTTCAGGAGAAGAAACTATATTTTGTACAATTTGAATAAAAAACAGCAATTTGATTTTATTTCTTTGTAGATCATTTGTAATTTCTTTTTCTTTCATCATCCCTTTTCTATCTGAATATTGATAGCGAAAGGGATACAGACAGGCCCCTAAAGCTCCGCCATCTTGTCGGGGTCCATTAAAAGGCCCGATAAGCATCTTTGCATAATTCATGAGCGTAAATGCATGATTCATTTTGTAAGATGCTCCCCGAGAGTAGCATGTGTTTGTACGCGGTATGAAACACATTACGCGCATCAGCTTAGAGCATGCGCAGTAAGAAAGGTCAAATTCAGTAAGATATGCATTTATTGTAATATATTCATCGCTTCAACGCACAGATTCGGCGAATCAGCGTTGGTAATTTCTAATTGTGGCAGACGGCGCTCGGTCAATGCACTTTAATTGTAATCGATCTCCGAATCAAAATATATCGCTTTGCAAATTTGTAAACAAGTAAATAAAGCTAAAAATGTAACCGGACAGATCGAATCAAATCTAATCATGGATACAGATAATGGCACGTCACCAGTGGCATAAGTCTCTTTTCTTGTTGATATATTTAATACCGGTGAATATATTCATTCGATATGCATAAATGATGATAAATAAATAAATAAATGATACATACATGTATAATGAAATTTTAAAAATGAAAAAAAACCTCTTGCAGTGTAGGATTTTTTTTCAGGGATGATTTTCATAACAGAAAGGATAATCTTCATTTGGGGGTGAGAGGATGGGGTCCTTTAGTTAAGGTTTGTTCTTTAACCTTTTAGTTAGTCTTGATGTAAATGATTTTTTCTCTCTCTTTCTCTTAAATAATATAAGTGTACGTTTGTTCTTTTTTGGAAGGTTTTTTTTTTTTTTTTTAAATCAAAAGGAACAATCCACTAGAGTAGCTAAAAGGGGCCAGGGGGTAGAGTGCCCTCCGACAACTCCCCCCCCCCCCCCCCCCCCCCCCCCCCACTGAGCGCCACTGGAACAATCAAAATACCGGGAAGAATTATCTTCTAACTTTTAATTTGCATTTGTAAGTAAAATTTATATGTTGCTTTTCACTAGCATACCAAAGGGGCCGGGGGCAAGTTTTGAAAAAAAAAAAAAAAAAAAAAAGGTTATCGGGTTCCTGAACAAGATTCTTGACACCCCCCCCCCCCCCAATGAGCGACTTTTGGAGGGCTGACGAACTATTTTCGGAACTGATAACCTTTTTTTGTTCTTCTGTAATGCTTGTCAGAGAATTATGGAGGAAAACTGGGCCCCATAAAATCTGATAACCCCCCCCCCCCCCGATCCACTGAGCAAATTTTGGAGGGCTGGGGGGGGGGGGTTGTCACCACTGATAACTCTTTTTTTTTTTTTTACCCCTCTTGACGCCAAGGTCCAGATACACCACTGTTGCCATTCCTTTCCAGCTTTCATGCCTGTAAGTCACCACTCAATCATAAGTCTTATACAATACCATTCATTTCCATCAACATATTTGACCATTCCAGTCAAAGCTTATTGTCTTCACTCTTCCTTTCACATACGCAGGGGTGTCGCTAGAAAATTTTGAATGGGACAATAGTAAGTGTGCCGAGAAAATAAATTCCCATAAATTTCCAACAATGAAAAATTAAAACTGAAGTTTATATTTTTATATATTTTTGACATGCCAAAATACTGACAGTTTGAAACATTACGAATATCAAGGTGTATTACCATCCCGCCACCCTAAGGGAGCATCAAGGATTTTGTAAAAGATGGGCACACATTGCAGAAAATTCTCTGACAAGTTGAAAAAAGTCATTTCAAAGGAAGCGGGGGGAGGAGGTACAATCTTGAAGTTGTATACTGATCTTATGTCACTTTGTATCAAAGGGGGGCATGGGCCGGAAGTGCCCCCTAAATCTGATGCTGCCCCCTTCCACCCCCACCCCCTTGAGCGATGCCACTGCTTTTTTTCTCATTTTTTATCTTTCTCATTCCATTCTAACTCTGGCTTACCTTTCACGCAAACTTGGCATTTAACATTTCTAGTTATGGAAACCCCCACCCCCTTTGAATATTCTATGTAAAAGTATATCACATGAACATTATCAATAAAATGAGAATTCAAGTTAGAATTAAAAAGCTCTCAGAATAGGTAACTAGATGACTTTCCATCCCCTTAACGTGATAAAAGAGATGAACTAAATCCTTTTTTGTTTTTGTTGTCTATTTAATAACAATAAATATCAATTCAAATAACAAGTTTATAATTTGAAGAAAAAGAAAGAAAATATTGAAATTGCACATCCTTGCAGAAGTCTAGTGGTAAGTCAAATTTTCATATCACTTACTAGTATATCATTGAATGAATATTAATGCTTTTAACTAACACATTTAGGGACCCCTGGAAGCCCTAATTGCTTTTATAGTTCATTTCCTTGTTTCCTGTTGAATTACAGTATTAATGATAATCATAAAATGATTCGAATTACATTATACATAAGCATATAGATACTCAGGAAATGTTCTGTAAACTTACCTGTAGTTTAGGAAGGCTAAATTTTTGCTTCATCACGTATGATCAACAGTTTGTGCAATGTTTGAATAACATTTATTGGGTTCCTTTCCATTTTGATCTGTTTAAAAAAAATGAAAACAGAGTTGTCACTTTTTGGGGTCTTTCTTGTTACAGTCATAGCTACATTGATAATAATTGTTTTTATCAGGCAAATAAATTCCAATCCATTATTTTTCATAGGTTAAAATTTCATTAATCATCAGCTATCTAATGTTTATTAAAGTGCATTCAAGCTACATAAGTTTATTGGAAAGAAAAAGAAACAGCCTCAGCAACAAAACTTTCTAGTGACGTGTGTCTGAAATTTTGAACAGGGATCCCTAAACTGGCTTTAACAACAGACTGAATTTTTGCCCAAAATACATTTGCCCCCCAAAAAAAAAAAAAATCATAGTCTATCAAACTCTAGTTAACTTACAGTCAGTTTAATTGACCAAATGGCATGAATTGAGCCAAATATAGTGGATCCAAGTCTTTTAAGAACCAAAAAAAAGTCAGGCATGAAAGTGAAGTTGAGTTCTTATCAAACATGGTTAGAGATCTACTCTGACTTTGTCCCCCAAGCACAGCTTTAGCCCTAGCCAAATCTACATCTACTCAAGATAGACTATCCTTCAGACTTCGGTTTATGGAATAAAATTTCAACAAATATTCAGAGTTCAAAACAGTAAACCTCGTGTAACATTAATCATTTAATGAATTTATATCAGCACTAATTTTGGTCTACATATCTTGTCAAAATCATCGACATCGTAGAATCCCACCACACAGTCAGAGTTTCCAATTCTAACGGTAACGTTAACCGTAGTCTCGTAGACTACGTAACTCGTGACGTTAGATTCCAAGTCCAAGTTGGACTAACGAATACGCTTGTGTGCAGCTAGTCCAGCCTGGCCTCTTTGAGAGGGAAGTTACTATTCGCGAAGCCCAACATAGAGGGAGACATAATACATAGTACAAGACATAGTACAAGACCCCATAGCAGCAAACCCCACAAGAGTCCAGTACAATACTTTCCCACCTTGGAAATCCTAGGCATCAATCAAGAGATTCTTGACCCTGATTGGTCAAAGATCCCTGGAGGGTTGGGGAGAGGCGGTCCTCTGAACACAGTTGTTGGTCAGGGACGACTAGTCTCACGTACAAAACTTTTGTTCTCACCAAAAACAACTTTACCTCAAGGATGATGACAAATACAAAGTTTTTACGAATTCTGAACAAAATAAAGATATTTTCATGATATTGTAACAATAACCATCCGTTTTTTGTTATTCAATCAAATGCTTTTCCCTTGATTTCGTCCATGAACTAAATATTACAGTTTGGATAATTAGACTAATACCAATCAGCTGGTTGGCATCCTTGGTTTATTTGCACAGCACACACTGGTTGCATTGTTTTTCCAATTCCCCGTTGTTTTTTTATATGATGCCAACCAGCTGATTGGTTCAGAGGACCGCCTCTCCCCAACCCTCCAGGGATCTTTGACCAATCAGGGTCAAGAATCTCTTGATTGATGCCTAGGATTTCCAAGGTGGGAAAGTATTGTATTGGACTCTTTGGGGGGTTGGCTGCTATGGGGTCTTGTACTATGTCTTGTACTATGTATTATGTCTCCCTCTATGTTGGGCTTCGGGGAATAGTAACTTCCCTCTCAAAGAGGCCAGGCTGGACTAGTGTGCAGCATGCAGATGAACAACATGAGGAAAAGCTTATGCAATATAGTCTATCATCATTCAAAGAGTTTATTAACGTTAGATCTGTTTAGATCTTTTTAGATCCAACTTGTTTGCATGTATTGAATTTTTGACGCTGTCGAAATAGCCACCGCGCCGGTGGCTGAAACTGACCCGTGACTGCCCGGGTAGCTGTCATGAGCCGCAGCGTGTGAGGACAGCGATCTCCGTGTCAAACTACATCTCGACGATAAATTTCGAACTGTAAATTCGAGAGAAAATTGTTTCAATCCTTTTTCAACACATCTATTGTGAATCCTTTTGAAATGTAGATAAATTATCATAGATCACCTAGAATTGTACAAGTTATTTTTATTAATAAACTAAATGTACGAAATTTAATAATTTGAGCTCTACTCACCTTGTACTTTTGAACTAACATCTCTCATTTCGTGCTGATGACGTCACTGCATATAATCTGCATAATTAATAGTCTTGAATTGACGAAGTTGAGGTCAAGTAAATTTTAATCGATACTATTGAATTATGTACATATTCACGACCTAGCATCCAATCAAAGTTTCAGAATAAACTGACACGCACAAGAAATATGAATAATGCAACGTATCGGGTGCTTATCGGGCTCTTCAAATGATCCGAAAGAGGCGGGGCCTAATTCCATTCGCGCAATGATTGTTAAAATTCATTAACATTCTGATAAACGCTACTTGCCAATGTGTAATAACATTCCACCTTTGTTTCGTCTTTCGCACAATTCCCTCTAATAAGCAGTGTTAAAACAATAATTTGTCGACAATGGTTGAATTCGACAGTATTTCTTCGTCACATCACTTTCTAGTACCTAAAGATTAAAGAAGAAATTTATGTGCGATGAAAAGATGGCAAGGACGTTTTACTTTATGAAGCAAACCACCTAGCCTGGATACCTTTCTACTTTACATGGCATTTTCAGAAAAGAAAACAGCTCCCACGAGAAGAGAGAAAGAGGAAAGAGAGAGAGAGAGAGAAATGGGCGGCTTTCTTCAATTTCTGACAACGCTTCTAGGATAATGTAGGACTGTTTACAATCGAGCAGTAGGTGGTGCTATTTCTCTTTGACTAAATTGATTGATTAACTGTAGAGCGGATCATGTTTTTGTAGTTACATGAACAGGATATGTAATTAGGTTTACAAACAAGATAATGAACGCAGAACACAAGATCCAAAATCAGACTTAGATTAGGACTGGTGCACACATTCCTGGACGTTGGTTATGCATGCATGCATTCTATACTGCGCGGCGAAAGAAATCATTCAAAACCATAATTTCTCTTCTAAATAATGAAATTGAAACGTACCCCTTTTATGATTTCTGTCTTTTGCCCACATCAGTGATTAGGGCCTACTCTCAAATTTTTTTTCACGAGCGTTCTTTCACAAAGTAGGATATATATACGATACAGGAACTCAATGTCAATAGTTAAATGGAAAGGGCAATGCATGTCTTGGAAATGGGACAACCTAGTTTTGAAATCAAGTTAGTGCATTTTTTAAAGGTTTTATTACCTAGTAGCTCGAAAAAGAAGACCACACATAATCTCCCTATAACTTTTTTTTTTTTTACAAGCAATACACTTCGTTTTTTTATCACTGACGTTGACATGAATCGAAAATGAAATATTTTGTTACACCATGTTGGTTTCGGGTTTCCCCATTTGTTCCCGCCACTCTCCGGTATTGTTAGGGAGGAATTTCTCAATAATATGGGGATCGTCAGTCATTTGAATGAAGTGCCTCATATTTTCGTCATTCCTACAACGTATGTCAATAAAGCATCATTGTAAACGAGAAGTGAAGCGACAGATGTACAAACTTTACATTCCAAGCTTTGTACCTCTGTTCTCAGTTACGTGTGCATATTTTTCCCATTATAATGCTACTGCAAATGATAAATGTAGGAAACGTACAGTTAGTTATAACCGAATTATTGGTATTCAACAATCAGTATTCAGACCCACAGACGCCATTTTCACCTATCTGAGGGCCGCCAATCGTGATCTACGTAAGTAGTTTTGCTTTGTACAGGGGTGGTATATTAAAAACTGTTTTATCTCTGACACTGTTGTATCTCCACACTTAAGATAAAATTAGTATTCTGAAAATTGTTGTAACTTTTGTTGTATTTTTTGTTGTATCTTTGTTCACTCTGCGCATGATCCTAATTTACATATGCGCGCTGAAGATAATATCATGAGATAATTGGTATTTTCGAAAATTATTTTATCCTTTGTTGTATCTTATCTTCCATGGTAACTACAACAAAACTTACAACAGCTTCTAGATGTTGTATCTCATGATCTCGGCAATTTTTCTAGCTCAGAATCAGACAGTACATGCTCGAATAGCAAGATGGAGACTGTGTGTGATTCAAGATCTCATAGTAAGAGAAGACATTTTGAAGAAATTACAGGTGGAATTCGATGATTTTTACATCAATATGTGACTTGGTTCCAGCAGAAGAGGGTGAGCCATCATGTTAATTAATTGCAGTCCAATAGCGCATGGCGCATTATAAAACGCGTAATTTAATAACTACGCCCGAAATTGATATACGCGCAAAGCCCATCCTTATGTTTGACATAAGGGGTTCTCCTATTGGTTATAAACCTACCTATATACAATCCATCTTGATTGGTAAAGTGCCAAAAAATGGGCGTGTCAAAGATAGTATAAAGGCGGCCCTTAGGGAGATGATATCTCCTTAAAACAATTTTCAGAATACCAACTTACAACAATATTAGCTAGGTATTATCTCCGGAAGATACAACAAAAGTCACAACATAAGTTACAACAATTTTCAGAATACCACCCCAGGGGCCTGTAACATAAAGAGATACAATCAATCTTACGATCAATTGTAACTCTTCAGTACATGATTTGCTATAGACTTACGATTGATATATTGATATCAATCGTAAGATTGATTTATCTCTTTATGTTACAGGCCCTTATGACTAGCGAGCGGACCCCTAAAAGAAAGTATAACTGTTATGTGTTATGCAGAATTTTCTTTTGGCGATGCTAAAAACACGTCAAAAGTTTACTATGAAATCAGTATCATACACTCTCATTGATGGTATACTTTAATTTCATCAAATAACAAAACGCTCTTGAAAACAATAGGTAAAATGGAACCACTATTTTTATGAATATCATTTCGCTTCATTAGATTGGTGTTAAGTTACACTTTTTTATATCATGATAAAATTTTACCGCAGACACAATATTTTCCAACAATGGTACTAGTAATTAGTCTTTTTTACTTCTGACTGAAAGAATGCTTTTATTGAAATTAAATGACCAAATTGCTAAGCTGAGAGGGAAAACCTATACTATCAAAGTACAACCTAAGGGCATTATTATCTTATCAATATAACTTGAACAATTTACTTTGGTCCATGGGTTTAGGTTTAACATTTACGATATTATGAGATAGTCAGAGAGAATCAAGACACAGTAAAAATATGCACACTTTTGTTCCAGAATGTACTGAGGTTATTTGCTAAAAGTTTTGATTTTGATATTGCATCTTTATTATAAGGAAACAAAAAAACAAAAAAACAAAGAAATGGTTTCCTTCAAAATTTCATTCTCAATACTCCAAACCTTTGCTGCAGTGATAATACATGTAGGTCCAATTTTTTCTCACGTGACCTGACAAAATCTATATGATTAGGAGAGAAAAGTCTTTTTTGCATCATATGTAACTTGAAATTCAACTGTTTTCAAAATATTGTTGACGTAGCATATTCCTGTAGCACTCCGAGCTTTTAGAAATAGGTTATCTTATTTCAAAATGTCTTTCGAAAAACAAACGATAACGAGATTTTTCACTGAAGGTACACCCTACAGCTGCCAATTATTAACAGACACGAGCATAGTAATTATTTAATAATCAATTTTCGTTTTTATCATAAGCGCCTTCTCCCTCGGATTAGTACTCAAAATATATTAAAGATACCGTGTTGCCATAGGTCCTCCACTGAAAGAAAAACATCTTACCGTCTAAATACACATTTGAAAAAAATGACACTTAAGTCATTGTTTATTTTGGAACGAATGGGATAGTTGTCCCCCGCTACTGTGCAGAGACATTACCAATTCGACCAATTTGAAAATCCCATATGTGTATAGAGATTTCAACTTTCAAAACTTCATAACTTTAATATTGCTTTTCCGATTTGGTTTAAACTTTCTTTTATGAGTGCGCACTCATGTTATATCCTTTGGTTGTATTTATCTAGGTGAAATAGTTGAAATATTTATTGGTTACAATAAGTCAAAAACTATACTTTACAATGTATTTACATAATGGGTATAGACAATAAATGATGAGTACAGTTAACATAGCTTGAGTAAAACGTGTACTAAAAGTGTATTAAAAGTGATGATACAGAAGAGCTACAGCATAAGCATAGCTAGATTTGCTTGCAGCCCTCAAATATTTAGTATATATCAACGTAGTAAACATGATAAACGGGGGTTGACTGGCAGGAGGGAAAGGGGGAGTGAAAAATAGGAATAAGAATGGATGAATTCAGTTGGGGACTTCCAGCTATCAATGAAAATGTCTAAGAACGATTAAATTGATATTGCATTTAGCCGATGCAGGGCTTATTGGTCCAAATAAGAACAGTATGTTGGCTATGGCAGATCAATGTTTCATTAATTTAAGATATTGAAAGAACTAATACAAATTACAGGTAAAAGTAAGTACATCATTTAACACAATTTAAAGATTTGTGCAATGAATACAGTAGTCTAACAAACGAAATCAATGGCGTATGGATATATTTCATGTGAGATTGACCCGATATTTATCTCGAATAGGCCTGATTCAATGATTTGTGACCGGCCCGGTGTCATTTTTTTTTTCCTTCGTAATAATTTTTAACCAATCCCAAAGAAAACCTAGACATATGATGATTATGGGATCACTTTTGTTTATTGGTGTTACCAAGTTTTAAAGATTTTATTTATTTCTGGACATATTTAATGTTTGCGAGGTTTAGTCACGAGCAAAATATAAACACACACCCATACTATTTTTTAGCAGTCCTTTGTCATGTTTGTGAACTCAAACAATAATACTCTCAGAGTACATGGAGTAGTGAATATTAGATTTGTCTATAAAAAACAGGAACTTTTGCATGTTTGATCTACGTTATCATGACAGGGGTAATTCTTTGTAGACCTTTTATCTATTGTGTAATCCCACATTCATTTATACATTTAGTTTCAGATTTTTCATGGAGGAGGCAGGCAAGGATAAAATTAATGGAAGAATATGATTCGCCTATTCTGTCTAGACGTTTAATCAGAATTTTAACCATCTTGTGAATAAAACATGGAAGAAAAAATGATTTCAATTTTTTCGTCATATCTCACTTATTGTGGAATTCCCAAATGATGTACTCTAAAAAATGTTGGCAGGTAAAAATGGTGCCAGATAAAAATGTCAGGGATAAACATATCAGAGGAAAACATATCAGAGGAAAAAATGTCAGAGGTAAAAATGTCAGTGGAAAAATTTCAGAGGAAAAATATCATACTAGGAAATCAAAATATGAAATGACAAAGGTTTATCTTAATTGATAAAGTATCAAGTAAAGTATTAAGTAAAATCGTACGATAAATGTACTACGTTATAAACGACTGCATCTTGAATTTGGAAAAAACAGTTTAGTTTGAGAGGCCTCATAACATTATATTTATTAATTTCTTATTTACAACATGGTACATAGCTTATAAAAAAAAAAGAATTTCATCTTCTGCCTTTGAAAAATAACTGCGTTACCATGGTTACAACACAGTCGAAATCACAGTCAAGGCAAACTACCGGACTAGGTAATCATGGTTTTACCAGTTGTTGTTTGTGAAGAACAGTTTTTATATTGTTTGTTTCCAGTTTTAATGGCGTAGGTCTGTCAACTGACCGCAAAGTGTTACTTGAACTTTGTAATTAAATGTTTAGCGAGGGGTAAATATGTCTGCTTGTATTTATTTTGATATGTTAATGTCATGACTGGCATTGCATGGTGAATGCGAAATCTAAATCTGAGAAAAGTAATGTAGAACTGGTGATAATTTAGGAAAGTTTCCTTAGACTATACCTTATTTGATTCTCAACACCTAACAGTCAAATAGACATGAAAATTAGTAAATTTAGGGGTGAGCACTAGAGTACCGAAGGGGGGGGGGGGGGAGGGAGAGACACCCCCCTGATAACTTTTGACCAACAAAAAAAAGATTATCGGGTTAATGAAAAATTCTCTGTAAAAGGTCCTCTCCATCAGTGGCGGATTTAGGGGGGGGGGAATCCTTGCCCGTGCCACCCCCCCCCCCCTGAAAGACGAGCATACATTTTTCGCCCCCCCCCCCCCCTTCTTTTATAACTGATAAACTTTTTTCACCATTTCCTCGGAAGTTTTGCCCCTCTTGACGCCAAGGTCCAGTTACGCCGCTGGGGCTGGGGTAAAGGTTTACATCCGCACTTGTTAACATTTTGAGAAATTTAAGATTTTTAAAAAGGATTTTCTGTGACTGATTGAATGATTATGCGTACAGTCTTCATTTGGACTTCAGAATGAAGCATCGATGTTTTTTACAAGACAAGTACAGAAAATTTAGAATTACATGTGTATACAATGCATTATGTGTGCGCGGATGTGTTTGTGTGTGTGTAAGTATGATATAAATCACGGGAATAGCCACATAGTATTATCTAGCGTTTTTGTGTCACCCCCCCCCCCCCCCCCCCTCCCTCCACTAACAAAAGATTATTTCCGCGGCTATACGCGCCTGGTATAAGTACGTATGCATAAATTTGGGGTTTTGTTCGTGTCCTAGTGTGTGTGTTTGCGAGAAAAATCTTGGTGCCTGAATGCCCCCGCTTCTCCGAACAGACCTACACCACTGACTACAAACAGACTCAAAATATTGAGAAATGTCACAATTTTTTATCCAGAGTTCCCTAAATATTCTAAAGTGCCCATAAATAGTTCATTCAGTTGGCCCTGGGTGACTAATTGATATATTTCTGACTTATTTACTTCTAACATATTTTCCTCTGGCATTTTTACCTGTGACAATTCTTCCTCTGACATTTTACCTCTGACATTTTTACCTCTGACATTTTTTTCTCTGACATTTTTACCTCTTACATTTTTACACCGAACCTAAAAATAAGGTTGTCAATCATAATTATAAAGAAATCACATTCACATAAACTGAGATATCAATGTCAATAATGACTCAGTCTTGTGTATAGAAGAGAAGATAAATACCAGCTATCGAAGCCGTGGACATGTTGAAGTCGAGACATGTCTCTGGTACATGTACGCCCCCGGCCCCTTCCGTACTAGATTTCACACTCGACTTTTCCGCCATTGCTAACAGTAGAGGTAAGTAATATAAACGTTTTCATAGTTGTTTTATGGAAATATCTGATTATGTTCCTTCGGTTTCACATGTAACATCTACCATTCTGTATCTATCAGAGAAAGCATAGTAGAAGACATTGTGGTAGACAGTTTCCCACCATGACCTGATGACACATCCGTGTGAACGACACAGGCTAGGTATGCATGGTAAAAATTCCCCCACGCAGTGGAGATCGTGAATGCGCTCTTTGTCCATGCAAGAAATCCGGAAACCAGTGGATAATAACTCTTTGAAAGGCGCCTGGTAAAAATCGGTACCGTCAAAATCAAATGCAATATAAATTGTACAACTGACACGACTACTATCATAATTAAGTATGATGAAGTTGCAGTAGACGTGGGCCTCTTTCTGGGGTTGATGTATTTCTTCATTCTTGGTATTGCAGGTATATCAACATCATTAGCATCCGACGTATATAAAGTCGACAAAGGTAAAGCCATAACAATGTAGAATAAGCCTTTAAGTGCGAGAGTTCGAGGAGAAAGAGAGAGGGAGAGAGGGGAAATGGGAGGGATGGGCGAGACAAAAAAAAATTTCGCCATCCCTCCAAAAGTCACTCAGTGGGGGGGGGGGGGGGGTATGGGGTCCAGTTTCCTTCCATAATTCTCTGACAAGCAAAAAAAAAAAAGGTTTTCCGTTCTAAAAGGAGGGGGCACAATCAAAAAAGAGGCGGGAACAATGCATTGTTTTCTTTCAAAAGGAGGGGCACGGGCCGAGACTCCCCCCCCCCCTAAATCCGCCACTGTATAGAGGTATGAGAGCATTAACTCATACCATTTCACAGAGTTCCAAGGACTTTCTTGGTTGCAGTACCACATTACACTATATTTATAGCAACCATGGTAACCATGGTAACAAGGTGATTTAACAATTACGGCCTAAGAGCAAATAGGTCTTGCCAAACAAACAAATATTTCCCAAGTTTGCAAGCATAGTTCATTTTACCATGATTAATATGAAGGTTTTGAACTTTGGAATGAAGGCCACAGTAGTATAATGCTAATGCCATGCAGCGTTATCAGAGGGTTTTTTGCATTCATATACGGTATTATCATAAACACAATGGGAAGATAATTGAATACTAGCTGATGATTTTGTGTCAACAAAACTAACACTCATTGTCCGTATCGCTTGGAGATTTTAACCTTGCATTTTTTAAATCTAGAGACATCCAGCCATGAGAGAGTTTTACAATGTATTAACGTCATAAATATTAAGTGTTCCCACTTACCCGTGAACTTACTCGTATTTACCAGAAACACTGCTACTTTATCGACAATTACTCGAGGACGAAAGCTGTCATTCTAGAATTTGTAAAGGTGACATAAATGTTAATTTACGTGCATTTTGTTCTCAGTGAAATTAGTTTGAACCTGTAAATAAACGCTTTTATAAACCTGCAATAAATGAAACCAATATTTTAAATTTCACCCATATATGCTGTGCAATATGGAATGGCATCTAGATTAAGAGAATGTAAAAATGGCTATGACAAATTAATGAAAAAAAATCATTCAGTTTATGTGAAGTATTTTCCTGTTAAGAAAGTTCGTTAACAGAAAAACTAGTAAAACCTTGATTTTCACGATTTGCGGATGAACAACGATAAGTTGAATCTATACCGCAGGTACTTGAAAAATCCAAACGAATCGAACATGAAAATATACATACGCTTAAGAAATATGTTAACTTGTGTAATGAGGAAATCTATGAAGGATTATTGTAATTATCAGCTTCCAAAAAGTAAACAGGAAACACGTCTACAACTTATATATTCATAAAAAGAACATAATTATTAGGCAAAATCAGAGTAAAATTGCACAATTTTTAAACAAACATAATAAACATCCTGATGATAATGAGGTGTCTGATAGTTTTAATGATTATTTTGTTGATATTGCACCGTGGCGTATTCAAGGGGGGCACGTGCCCCGAGCGGCACTTAAAAGCCCCCCCCCCCCCCCTCAAAAAAAAAAAAAGCAAAACAGAGGACGATAAAGGGGAGAAAGAGAAGAAAATGATGTTCCTTTCAAGATTACATGCGCCTCCAATCCAGGGTAAAGTGCTTAAGAAATAGGATTTTGAATGGCCCAGGGTAGAAATACGAAATTTTATTAAAGCATGGGTCACATTTGACCAATAACGATAATCATAACGAGATTTTCAATTAAAGGTACACCTATTATATTTTGTGAACGTGTGAATATGCTTGTGTTTACTAATAGTAGGGCAGCTCTAGAGTGTACCTTTAATGAAAAATCTCGCTATCGTCATGCAAATATGACCCAGACTTAAGCCCGCTCTCTCATATAATTATGTTCTGAAGGATTTCGTAATTTCGTGCCCCTAATATAGGATATAGGGCATAAATGGCTATTTTAAAGGGTTCAAACTTCCGAGAATAAATATTCTCCTTGTTAATTTTGGTGCCAAAAATATAGGACTGATTGCTTAAAATAGCATTGCCAACATTTGAAAAATATCCTAATATTCGCCTGCCGTGCTAAATTCCTCGGATATGTTTCTTCAGAGTTCTTGATTTCTAACGTTCATGGAATCTAATGCTGGGTCGCTATACTCCCTCATTTTATGAGTTTATCAAACTTTAATTTTTAACGTAGTGCTTTAATTTCTGAACTGAAAGCGGGAATTATTCTAGTTTGTATTTTTTAGTTAAGGCGGTGAGGGGGGGGGGGTTCTGTTTGCCTCGGGCGCGTAATTCCTAGATACGCTACTGCGTAGACTATCTGATAATTTCAATGCATTAAAGGTTTGCTAATGTACTATTAATCCAAATGTTCTATTTCCACAATCCTATACATGTACATTGTATATTATTTCACTCTCTTTATGAAAAAGATACTAAACACCGACTCCCATTACATCATACCGGACTACATTGAACAGTATGGAGGTAAGTTATTCAAATTCTGTTTGAGTAACAACGTGTGAGCTGTCCTACAACTATCTAAAATTCTGTCAAACAGAATGATGTAAGAATCAACCTTGTAAATGTGAACATAGCCAAACCAGAGGCGGCGATTTATTGTCATTTCCTAAAGGGGGGGTGGGGGGGGGGGGGTGACGGTTATGGTTAGCGCTCATAGGGGGTCTACACGTTTTTACGTGTTTTATGTTACCCCCCCCTACCCCCTCTTCCTCCTCCTCACCACATGTATCTTATTTCATATTATTTAGTATAATAATTTCTCTTTTAATGTAATTTCGTTTCACATAAACAAGGATAGTATATGACCTTGATAAACTTGTGTTACAAAATAAGTGATTGTACGACACATACAATTTCCAACAGTGACGACAATCGAAATCCTAACTTCAACCCATCATTATACCTAACACTAAAACTTAAACCAACCCAAAACCACGTTATAACCCTAATCTTATCCCTACATTTTTCAGATGTACTCTTTCATCATGTTCATGTCTTGCCCATATCCTTGTAAGATAAGGTCATTTTATGAGAAACATCCATTCCTCTTTTTAATCGATGTAGGAAGACGAGAATACATCACTTTCCAAATCCCCTGATGAACAGGCGAGTTAATATTTTATATGTATTTCAGATATATGTCTTCGATACGGACAATTATACTTCTAAACGCTAAGACACTTCATTCAAATCAAAGCTGATGAATGAAAAAGAAATCATGTTCTAATATTATTCAAAGTGAAAGGGATTTGATTATCATGCATGCTTTAGTTTCAAGAAGCTCTGTAATCAACTGGTTGACAACTTAGTATTGTATGTTTTGGTATCATGGACAAGCCTTCTATTCGTTTGAAACTGTTTTTGATGAGTATTCCTATTGTTTGAATAAATTAATGTTATTTATCTGTAATGATATTAACATCGTCATATTTTCTTTTTTATTTTCACCTGTTAGGATGAAGATGGTGCATCTGGGTCACAGTTTGAACCACCATCGGCACCTACCGATGGAGGGGTAGGTAGTTTTATTTATATATTTATTTATTCATTCATTCATCTATTCATCTATCTATCTATCTATGTCTTTGTTTGGTTGGTGTTCTTCTGTTGTTTCATTTACCCAAAAACATATTCTATGGCTTACCACACCATCATTCATAGTAGTGGTAGTCGTTGTTGTATACGTAATCGAAGTGGTTTGAAGTTTTGAAAGTGGTAATATTAGTAGAAGAAGAAGAAGAAGTAGTAGAAGTAGTAGTAGTAGCAGTAGTAGTAGTAGTAGTAGTAGTAGTAGTAGTAGTAGTAGTAGACAGGGCGGGTCCAGGATTTTGTGAAAGGGGGCACAATAATTATTAAGAGCATTTTTATGAAAAGAGAAGAGGGAAAAAAAAAGGTCATCACCAGGAAAGGGGCACGGTGTTGTATAGTTTGTATTTCAGGCACTTTGATCTCAAAATTCAAAAGGGGGAAGCTGGGCATATGTGCCCCTGCCCCTCTCCCTATACCCGCCACTGGTAGTTAGAGAAGGAGTAGTAGAAGTAGCATCAACAGTATAAATAGTAGTAGTAGTAGTAGTAGTAGTAGTAGTAGTAGTAGTAGTAGTAGTAGTAGTAGTAGTTTTGTTGTTGTTGTAGTGGTGGTGGTAGTAGTAGTAGTAGTAGTAGTTGTAGTAGTAGTAGTTGTTGTAGAAGTAGTAGTAGTAGTAGTAGTAGTAGTAGTAGTAGTAGTAGTAGTAGTAGTAGTATAGTAGTAGTAGTAGTAGTAGTAGTAGTAGTAGTAGTAGTAGTAGTAGTAGTAGTAGTATAATAGTAGTAGTAGTAGTAGTAGTAGTAGTAGTAGTAGTAGTAGTAGTAGTAGTTAGTAGTAGTAGTAGTAGTAGTAGTAGTAGTAGTAGTAGTAGTAGAAGAAGAAGAAGAAGAAGTAAAAGTGTTAGTAAATAGTTGTAGTAAAACTAAGATCATGTAGTATCAATGGTAGTGATAGTAGTTGAAAGTTCGAAAGCTTTTTTTTTTCCTGGTAGTTTAATCATTATCCCCAATATTATATCTATATGGGGTCGATTCCAAGTACATAAAAAAAAAACAATGTAAAAATCCACGTTACCAATGAAGAAGAAGGGGGACCCATGGACACCAACAATGGGGTCCATTTGTCCATGGTCCAATCATATGCATAATAATTTTTTTTAAAAAACAGACGGTAGTGTAATTTTGTTCATTTTTTTCTATCGTGAAAAGGACAATAATTTTATCCACAGGAAATATTTACTTGGCATGCCTATGTATACAAGTAGTAGTACACTACATATACATTATTTTCTTTCCTGCAGGAGGATGGTGGGCCTACAGCTCCAGAACAATCAAGAAACAAAATGTTCAAGGTATGCAGCGCTGTAGTGCCTTATCTTAAAACATCTTTCAAAGAAAAAAGATCGTTTTGTTGTTTTGTTTTGTTTTGTTTTTGTGTGTGTGTGGTGTTTTTTTCATCACTCGTTCATACAATGAAACATAAAAGAGAAATATAAACAGAAGGAGGCATCGACGTACGGGCACATTTTCGCAATGGGACGGGGCTGACGCCTTTTGCCCGAATATTGACACTTTTCATAGTGAAAATTACAGAAATTAGCCTAAACTTATGACGTTATGCCAATATATATATATATATATATATATAAATATATATATATATATATATATATATATATATA
>CM046833.1:35525273-35700273 GCA_025618425.1 Heliocidaris tuberculata
TACTTTGTGGCGGATGGTGCGATGACAATTCTCGGTCTGTGGAAACAAAATGAGTCCGATAACAGATCGCTGTGAGATATTATTATGCACCAGTCTTCAACAATAATCCTTCACGCAACGTTTTATTTTTTCTTTCTTTCTTTCTTTTTTTCTTTCTTTCTTTTTTTTTTTCTTTCTTTCTTTCTTTTTTTTTTTTTTCTTTCTTTCTTTTTTTTTCTTTCTTTTTTTTATTAGTATTAGTCTTTTTTTCTTCGTCGCAAAATCTGTGCGAATGAATTGACAAGATATTCAAATTAGAAATAAATTTGTTAATCGTCACTTTTCATTTCATACATGCATCTTTGTGCATTTTTTTACATAATTATGTATACAGAAAATGAATTATATATATATATATATTATTTCGTAAAGATTTTTTCCTACCAAACAGATGTTTCCCTGCTGAAGGTGACCCAAACGGCTGCTACCCCTTCCTATTGAGAAAAGGGAGAAAGGGGACAAAAGAAAATGTAAGAGGGAACTGTGTCGGGATCTTCTTTTCTTATCAAACCTACCTACTACCTACCTACTAAATAGACAGAAAACTCTCCAAACACTGAAGTTTTGCTTACATTGTAAAACATGGACAGGCCTTCCTGAATAAATTTTTAATACACTCTTATTGTCAAAACCTTTTCGGTTTTTAAGTGTTTTTCCGTTAATTTTTGACAAAATTCATGTGACAGTTGCTTCCGTTTATCGAGGTACGGGACTCTCATTCAGCATAAATTTGTTTACAGCGCCACCATACGTCAATGTGGGGAAAGGCAGTTCAGTTTTCATTAATGGGTGCCACAATTCTTTGAGAACGATTCGTGAAAATTAATGATAATGTGGAGATAATGGCCCCAGCGGCAATTCTGCTGGCTAGTTTCCGAGGCCTTTGGGGTATTTGGGTGTTAATTTCATAAACCATTTATGACTATATATTGCATTGGTACATATTCTCGAAAGCGGAAACGTGAAAATAAATCTTTAACAACAAAATGGTACAAAACATGTTACGCATAACCTTTCGATACCAAATTTTCAATTGGCTATAAAATTCATGTTTGATATTATATTTGAATATACATATTCATTTTCTAATATTCAATTACTAGCACAGCCCCATCAGAAACTTCAAACTTTAAACTTCAAAATTCAGGCGTTGAAAAACTGAAAACCCGCAGAAATAAGTGGATATCCAAATAGAATCTAAGGCCAAGCAAAAACATTACATTGCCAGTAATGGCCAAAAATCTCCTTAGCCTAAATAATAACCTAGAGTAGACATGGTAGAAGATGGTTGTCCATCTTAAAAGACCCGCCCCCCCCCTCTCTCTCTCTCTCTCTCTCTCTCTCTCTCTCTCTCTCTATATATATATATATATATATATATATATATATATATATCTTTCTTTCTTTCTCTCTCTCTCTCTCTCTATCTCTCTCTTGTTTCGTCTATTTTTTCACCCGTTTTATTTGCTCTATTTCTCTCTCTTTCTCCCACTCTCTCTGCATCAATCTGTCTTTCACTTTTGCTCTCACTGCTGATAAACATCAAGATCTTCACGCACCTTGCGTGTATGAACTTGATCTGACTCCACAGGCTGGGATTAGATTAACCTCTCCCCCTATGGGATCATTGAACCCACCTGCCTCCCATTAATCTCACTCGGTAGGGTCACGACCCCTCCCTAGGAATCATGGGTACGCGTGCGTAGATTAGCCATCAGGGGCGTGGCCAGCCTTAATTGATTAGGGCCAGTGGATTTCGCAGATAGGGGAAATCGGTGGGTTGAGTCCGCGAAAGGATGATAATCTACTCCTAAGCTGCCGGGAGTAACCCGATTTCTGAGGGATCAGATTATCCTAAGCTGTTTCAAAGCTTCAGCAGAATGGTCAAATCGGTCAAATAGTTTGGTTCATCATTTAGGAAAAAATTGAGACTGTGCCATTACCACTGCATCAGAAAAAAATCATACAAAAAAGAAGAAAAAACCAAAAAATGGAGAAAAAAAATGATATTGAAAAATAATGCCCCTTTTTGCTTGTATGCAATGAAGTTCGTATTGTTTTCTGCATTATGTCAATAATGGGATGGCTGCAAGCATAAATTGCCCTTCATAGTTGTATGTTAATGATGAAATATAGTGATTTATAAAGATATGAAACAGTACTAAAAATACATCTCTTCAAACAATTCGTGTAAAAGTCTACATTTCAGAATTATTCTTTATTCTACCACACTAATACTCTATATCGGTTGTCATGACAACATTATTATAAATGATGTACGTAATTCTGTTATTATCTATTATTGTTTGCCTATTAGCATAGTGATAACTATAACAGATGATTTAAAAGGTAAGGAGGAGCTAATTATAATAATTTTGTGTGATCAGACTTTAGTGAACGTAAAATGTTCGGATGTTGTTACAAATCATACATTGTTCTTTATATAATGATATGTATCATATATTTATGTAATAGCTATGTTATGTTCCACATTATTCTCTCAAACTAAGTTTTTTACGAATAGATGACAAATCAAAGATGATATATTTTTCGCAAGCAATGAGGGAATGGTGACGCCGCCTGCCAGTGTTTAGCAGGTCATTGTTTCAGGAGTAGGAAATATCACAATATTGACGATCACTTTCATTTAAACTTCATCAAGCCATATAATACTGCTGACTCTACCACTAATATAAAATTTGGCACTGCGTTTATATATACATATGTAATACCAACCGGAAGATTGTCCTGTAACGTCGGTCATAAACAGGTTCGAAACTAGACTAGTTTCTTTCGTTACTTTTTTTTTTTTTTTTTTTTTTTACTCTTTTCCCCTGAGATGACCCAGTTCGAATTTCTTCCTCGATTGTTATCACTGGCAAACCAGATGTGTTTACTACTTGTTGGCTTATCCGCACGCGACCCAGTAAGACCACAAGAAAAAGAGAGAAAGAGAGAAATGAAGAGTGCAAGATATAGATAAATAGGGAAAGAAAGAGAAAGGAGAATTAGTAGAGACGATAAGAAATAGAGAAAGAGTAAGAGGAGAGATGAATAGCAAGAAGAAATAGAAACTGTGAGAAAGAAAAAAATGAAAGAGAAGGGAATGGAGGGGGGAGAGGAAAAGAGAGAGAGAGAAATGGAAAGAAAATGAAAGAGTGAAAGAGGAAAAAAAACATGGAGACAAAGTGAGTGTACGAGAGAATGGGTGAGAGAAAGAGAGAGTGAGAGGGAGAGAAAAAAAATATAGAATGCTAGAGAGATTCGGCAGAGAGAGAGAGAGAGAGGGGTTATCTTTTGAAGCACTACCACCACCCCCACACACACAAAAAGAAAAACACCATCCAGTCATCCTCCAAACTTGGTCATAAACTAAAAAGAGAAAGTTGAACTTGACGCGTGGCGGGCTTTTTACACGGTCATCATCTGTTGCAAATTGATAGATGTATAAAAATAGACCTGGTAGCAGGCAGCGTGGAGGTATCAAGTGGGGTTGCGGAAACCACTCATAAGCCGACCCCAATTGAGAATAACATCTGATGACGTCAAAAGAGACAATTGCATCCGGATACGAGGTCAAATTGATCCCAAATAACATACAATCATGGACCGGCATAAACAGATAACATTGTCGAACCTTGTCTGACCTTCACGAGCACTGAAGTTATTAATAGAACTCGAACAAGAAAAGAAAACAAACAATAGAAGAAAAGAAAGATAACGAGATTTTTTTTTTTTTTTTTTTTTTTACATAGAGTTTGTATAAATTAAGAGTTTCCGGCTATATAATGAATAAACTCTAATCGAAATTCATTGATTTACATCATCACATCATATCTATCTTTTTTTTAATAGTACATAATTATAGACCTAGTTCCCGGTATAGATTTGAAATTCGAAGGGGGAAATGCTAACGAGTGGTCTTTTCAATGAAAGAAATCGAAAATTAAGTAAATTGAGTGCTGCCCTTCGACGACGTAAACCTTCTTTTTCTTTATTTATTTATTTACACATGAAACAAACGATATAGCAATCAAAATAAAAAGTTGATCTAAAAAATGGGAGATAGATACTGATATACATGTATAGTAATAATGTAACCAAAGGAAACGTGTGGATTCTGAAAAAAAAGGGGGGCTCTTAATATTGACTGCTGTAGTGAACAAATAATAAGAAGTACTGACAGCATAACGATATTAAATTACCTATAAAAAAAAATTATTGGTATCGCCAGTGGCGTCGCCAGAGTATTCTGGGAGGAGTGCAGATGAGGGGCGGATCCAGGATTTTGTAACAGGGATGGACATTTCCGAGAAAAGAAATCTAACTGGCAAAAGAGACAGAGAGAGAGAGAGAGAGAGAATGTTATCACAGTTTTGGTGCTATTTACTCCGAAATATCTGACAAGTCAAAAGAAAACAGTTAGCAGATATTTCAGATTCCTTTTTGTTCGAAAATATGAAAAGGGGGATACATTTTGTATTGGGGTTGTGTCCTTACAATATGGCACTTGGGTTTCAAGTGGCCACTGGCCAGTTGTGCACCCTCACCCCACCACCCCCCCCCCCCCCCCCATCCCTCTCAATCCGACATTGGCACATGCAAATACAAATTAAGTGCGGACAATCAAATTCATTAACACTTTCATGATTCTGAAATATTAATTTCATAACAATTTCAGCGAGGCTGAGAATATGGCCAGTTAGCGAATCCTCAACATCATTTGCAGAAAATGAAAACGACAGGAATGAAAAGCCCTAATTACTTTTTATATTTTCAAACGTGACGACTGAGAGAAGTACTTTCAATCTTTCACGTACACTCCTTTTCTTTCTCAATTTCTTTATCTTTCTTCCTTTATCCACACTTTCTATCACTAGCTGCTGACTTTCTCATCCCCTCTCTTTTTCTTTCTCTCTGCCTCTCTCTCTCTCTCTCTCTGTCTCTCTCTCTCTCTCTCTCCTGTCTATCCTCAGTTGTCCATCCCAGGGCCCATTTTTTTAGTCTTTTATTTTTTATTCAGGTCTAATGCTCCCCTGTCGATGAACTTTTCATATTATGCACCAGCCTGATTCTCTGCACTCCCTCAACTCAATCTTATACCTCTATACCCAGCAAGTCCGCGGGTAACGCGGCGTAATGCTGGTTGCTCGTACGTGCCAAAACGAAGGCAAAAATCGTTATTCTCAATGACCCTTCTCACCTAGCTAAGACAAGTATGCAAATCGGTGAATGAATTTCAATACCATCTTGCCTTTATTTTGTTTAAGTGATATCCCCTCATCGATGTAATTGGTTGGGGTTCAAAGGACTTTGATATTTGACGAAAGTACAGACAACCACTGATGGTTATCAGCTATCAGCAAACGCAATGCAGTATTACAGCACTGTTCTCTGAATACCCTATCATCACAATGATATAATTGATGTCTCTTCTTTTTATGTAAATCGTACCCTTTTTCGTACTTTATTTTTCATGGTCTTCGAAGTACCCTCTTCATATTACTTACACCTTCATGGTCATGGAGTGTTTTGTTGTTGATTTGTATGGGGCCCTCCCCACAATGAAAAACAGAACAAAGGCGAAAGCGAACCGATTCTGTCTAAAGAAAGGGTGTTGGTATACACGGCAGAGAATGAGAGGCGTAGACATAACTCAGGGGCGGCGAAGCGTCTTTCAAAGTGGGGGCACCATCCAAAAAGTCACAAAATGTCACAAGGACACTTTGGGGGGAAAAGAGGTACCTATAAGTGGTGAACATAAAGCGAAAGGGGGACCATTTTGTGACTTTGGTATTATCATACAGTCCAGTTAACATGATTAATACATTATCAAGCATCATCTTCTTCCTTTTTATCATGTTTATTGTGGTTCTGGACACTACTTCAGCTTCCCCAATTTTGCAATTGTGTGTGATGGTCTAATGACTTATGTGCGAGCGAGCGAAGCAGGCGAGCAAAAATTTTCAGACACAATGCTGAAGTCCTTTGGTTGAGCATTATTTATAGCGATATAATGAAAATGACAACAGCAAATTAATTGAGGGAAATGTGGAATTATCTTTTAATTCGTACATTAACTCTGTCGTTTTTCTTTAGCATTACATCGATATCAACGTACTTGATGAGATCTGCTTGATTTCTTAATATACTATAAGAGCTAGCGAGCGTAGCGAGCGAGTTTTGGGGAGATTTTTCAGAAAATATTGCCCTTACTTGGTGTAAACTATGGGCACATTCGAGCGAACGGAATGAGAAATGCTTTGCTGGGGGGGGGGTTAGGCATTATGCCCCTCTTGCCTCCAGCTCCACTGCCCTACATTGTTGTAATATGGGTAGCTGTTACTACATAGAGCCGCATCGATTCTTTGAAGTTAAATTGGCTCTTTTTGTAAGAAACAGTGGGAAATATAGGTAAATAGGGGGGCATTTATCAGAAGAGGAAAGGGCACTTATCAGAAATGGAATAGGGCACTTATAAGAAGTGAAAAGGGGCACTCATGAGAAGAGAAATAGGGCACATATTAGGTAGGAAAAGGGGCACTTATCAGAAGGGGAAAGTTGGCTTGTATTAAAAGGGAAAAAAGAAAATTTTACTTATCAAAGGAAAAAAATGCACAAATTAGAGGGAAATTAGGGGAACTTATCAGAAGATGGAAGGGAACTTATTAGAAAGAAAAAAGGGGCACCTATCAGGAGTAAAATTGCACTTATCAGAAGGAGAAAAGGGCACTTATTAGAGAGATAAGGAGGCAATTATCAGATTTGGAAAGGGGCACTTATCAGGAGGAAAAAAGGCACTTATCAAAAGGGGAAAGGGTACTTATTAGAAAGGAAGAGTAGCACTTTTAGTAGTAAAATGGGGAACTTATCAGATAGAAAGGGGCATTTTTTCAGAAATAAAAGGGGTTCTTTGGGGGTACTTGAAAAAGTGGAGGGCACTGTGCCCCCGGGTGTGCCGCCTCTGCCATAACCAAAGATCTGTTGACATATACAAATGCAGACAGAGCATAAAACGGGAATGAATCATCATCGTGGACCAGACTACGGTTGTTTGACTATTTTTCAATCTTAGCGTACTTGGTCGAAACTAAACTAACTGAAGTGCTAAAAACCTACACAAATGCAGACCGCGAAGAAGGCATGAAATAAAACAGTACTACCAGACGACGAAATGACTGTTGCTTGATTATTTTCGCATCTTAGTTTTTTCCATCACTAAAATATGAGAAGAGAAGAGGAGGCGGAGAAAAGAAAGCAAAAAGAGGGGAAATGTTTGTTGTCTGGGTGCCTACTCACTTATGCCATTATGGTCATGTAGGCTGAGGGGTAGAAGGGCGTTATCACTATGTTAAGAGTTAACGCCTTTTGAGCTCTCAACAGACATGATGTTATTGACCGTATCAAAGCGGGAGGGGGGGGGCGGGCAGGCACGGAGGTGTCACAGCCAAGCTGCAGCCCGTAATCAGCCAGAAAGTTGATTTCATGTTTTCCCAATCGATCGATATAATGCGATCGATTTCTTTGATATCTTGTACGTTTATTTCATTCCGTCTCAATGGCTTCCATAAAAGCTTAACAGACAAGAATGATCAACTGTCTTTCAGACATGCTTCTTTAAGCTAGTGAAAGCACAAAATTTTGTCTCCTCCCCTGGATGTGAACTTATACTACATTTTTTTTTAATGCTTTTTTTGCCTTTATTCAGATATTCAGACGAGAAAATTGTACAAAGATACATTATTTTTCATACATTGTAAACACAATACATAATTCGATCCAAAACAAATAATACAATGCAAAATCTGCAATCTGAATAAAGATTTTTAAAGATAGATAAGAAAAAAGGTGAAGGTGCTGCTTTATAACCCATAGTATACATGATAAGTCAAACTGTCATCTTTACATATATAGGATAAACTACATGCAGTGCATTTTCAATTTTTCGATTTTATTTTACATTATTTATTATATAGTATTTCTTATATCAGTGGAGTTCTGTAACCATACTGTTGCAATAATAAAAACACAATACTAACAATTAGTGGTTGGACCAATGAGAAAGTGAGGGAGTGAGGAGGAGAAGAAGACATAAATGAAGACATTTATCATTATCATTACTATTATTATTATTAATAATCAGGGTGTTTTTTTTCTTTTCAGATTGTACACATGCATGCATTACAAAGCGATTGCTAAATCAAAAGAGACGTCTTGAAAATAAAGGCATATTTTCACAATCTGTTTTTGTTTGGTGTGCCAAGGTTACATATTTCGGTAACGAAATAATCATGGATTTATAATGTACATGCATATAAACAAATACCCATTTTATAGCAAGCGCCCCCCCCCCCAAGAATACGCAAGACATGGAGTAAAAACTGAATCATACTTCTGTATTTCTCCTTTTAATATTCTTGTCAATTGTCATGATTGTGTTCTGACGCAATAGAAATATTTTTAAATACTTTTACAGCCCCCCCCCCCCCCTCCCCTGGCGCTCTCTCTCTCTCTATCTCTCTCTCTCTCTCTCTCTCTCTCTCCTTCTTTAATTATTTCTTTCTTTCTTTCTTTCCTCTTTTGTCTCTTTCACTCTATCTGAAATTTTCTCCTTACCTTCGCCCTGGCAAAACTGTCAATTAAGTACGCTAATTTACACTAACCCATTGACCAGAACAAAGATGTTTAGGTTCACTTACTGGACAATGCGTTCAATTTTCACAATTTGTTGGGGGTCGTTCATCAAATTTGCATCTCGAACATCGAGAAGTGTTATGTAGAACCTCAAGTACAGGTCCATGGTCAGAATATATCAGCCTTGACCGGTCTATAGTCAATTGGTGGCGTTGTAGGCGCTCACCAGTAATCATACTCCATATACGCTCACAAATGAGAAATAAACAAAATAAATCATGAAAAATAAGTGTTAGTAGTAACACACTCTTTGTGCACATACTATAAGAAAATTATGTATCATTGAATTTCTGTGAATTTCCTTCTACAATTGCATGATCTTTGGTACGGGTCGAAAGGGGGATCACCGAAATTTGCAGGATCTAATTACTGTTGTGCGGCCTATAAAAAACGTGAGAAGAAATGTTAATAGCAAAAAAAAAATAAAGCAAAAGCAATTTTCAGTACACGTAAATGTAAAATGTAGAAGAAGAAAAAAAAAGACAACAAGGAAAAAGAAAGTGGCGTGGCTAATGTGACTAGACATAATTCTTAATGGCAGGAAGTCTTTACATCAAAATAATGAAGCCACTGACGTTATTTTCTCACCATAGAACTGCATTTGGAAAGCTCGAAAATAAAAATCACGATCATTTTCTTCTGACAATGGATATTTCCTTTTAAAGAGAAGGGAATAGCACTGAAAAAAAAGTCTCGATCCTCCAAATTCTTATCCTGCGTTTATTCTGATCCTTTCACGAATTATTATAATAATTTGTTCCTTATTTTCCATCGAAAAACCAGTTTTCCTTAGTCAAAGTAAGACTGGATGTTTTGGGGGAGGGGAAGGGATGGAACGGGGTAAAAGCAGAAAATATTTTCACAACCACCTTTGGGCAGTTTTAAGAGACCATGTATTTTGTTTGTTTGTATTTCAATTAATGACCATTATTTATCATTTATTAGGCCGTCGCTTGTCATCGTCATCATGCACTGCATGAATTCAGCAAAATGATAATGATAGTAATCTTGTTTTAATTAGTGCCAAATACATCTGCCATGTATCTGAGCGCTTTACAGATATATCATCTTCTTTTCCTTTTTTTTTTTTTTTAATTTATAAACAAACACAAAAACGTGTACGTGACATTCGATTCACCCAACAATGGGGGCAGCTATGTAGTAGTACCCAAGCTTCACCGAATATTCTTGAGAGTGCGCAGAACAATTTAACCCGTTAACTACTGAATTCTCTAACTCTAATATAGGCTTAATACAAGGGCCTCCCGGTTGATAATGATGAACTCCTTTGGACAGACTCTTGAGATACTCGAGACATCGGAAGCAAAGGCTTAATAAAGTATTGGTTTAGAATCCACAGACTCTGACTCATCTCATATCACATGTCATTTCTTATTGTCTTTTTCGTCACGTGAAAGACACCGTAATGTCATTCGTCGCTCCCGTCTCGATCCACTGCTGGGGAATTCGCTCCTGCTTCGGAAAGTCCTCACTAGCTTACAGATCCGGTAGTTTATTCCATTTGAAATCAAAGACGGTTTTATATTGGGAAGAAATCAGTACCAACCCCTTCCCACATAATCAACATAGTCACAGTATGTTTTATCTACCCAGACATCATGATTAATTTTTGCTGTTTTCAACGATTCCAGCCCCATCCCCACTCCCCCCCCCACCCCTTCCAGACTCTTTAAGATCTGCCCTTAAATATCTAACATTTTGCCTTGCGGCTTTTTGGAGAAATCAATTTATTTAAAGTAAACTAGGTGTTTGTCACTTTGAGGACGTCTCATGGCCGGTGGAGTTATTACTTTTACCCAAAAAAATGATGAATACAATTATCAGTATAGCATATAAAGCCCCCCCCCCCCCACACACACACACACACACTTTTTTTGTTTTTCAAAACTCACGTACACACACACACACACACACACACATATATAATTGTTTTTGTTTGTTTCTGAGACATCAGCGTTTTGAGTGAATAACACAATAAGCAAATGATAAGTTATACAGGTGAAGAAAAACATATATCGAAAAATAACAGCTCTTTATTTTAGAGATATGTATGTCAGACCGGCTGGACGGATAATTCTAAATCGTGTGTGATTTTTATCTGTTGTAAGACTTTGAATAGGGGAATCGATTGATTTTGCTTTCGGAAAACAGTTTTTTTTTTCTCCTAAACAAACACACTTTAAAGGGAAGACGAGTCAATGAACTCCAAGCTTGTAACCATACACGACAGCTTCCTGATCTAAAATTGAACGATAAAAACAGTTGGTAAAACGGTTAGCTTGTTATTTCAAAGGTTCGTTAAAAAAATACAATAATTTTTGACCCCCCCCCCCCCCACACACCTTAAAAGAAATATAGCCCCTTATCATAATTTTGAATACCGAGCCTTTGATACATATTTATTCTTAACACTTTGCCATCATGGTCTTAAAAGTAATGAAAATACATGTATGTTTGCATCAGTGTTTGTAAAGAATTATCAACGTTTGCATGATTTAATTCGTGAAAATTTAGTGCTCCTTTCAAATATAGGGAGTATGTGAATTTCATAATTGCTGTGCGAATAATTATAAAAATCTTTGATTTGGACAAAGTGATGCATTATCTAAATCGCTTACTAATCAGACTGTCCAGTTCTCAACGAGCCTCACCTGTTGAGTGTAGAAATACTGACCCATTACGTCCTCGTAATGATTCCTTTTCCATCGCAATCTGTCTGTGGTTTTAAAAATGAAAACATGTCTGAGATCAGCTTCATTGTTGTCTATGATAAATGAAAAACAAAATCAGACGTCATTATGTTTTTTAAAAAGTTACACTGATCGATTGCTGGAAAGTTTGTAAGTTGTTTACTATAACTTGATCTATTTTGAACATATCTTGAACTTTAAAGATGATGCCGAGTACGCCCACTGATCATTTATTGCATTATGAAGGACACTGTCGTTTCTGAATGTTCTACTAGGTAGTAAACATGACAAATACTTCATTACTAAGTTTCGGAATCATATTTAGATCAAAGTGAGTACACCTTGCTGGTAATGACAAAAATAAAAAACATATTGGACACAAACACGGGACATGGGATTACAAAAACATGCATCACTGGACAATGTTCAGCATCTGTCCAGAGTTGAACTACTTCTCATCATTATTTGAATTATAAGAGCATTCCAAGAGTAGTCAATTCAGTTCATTTTCTTTATTTCATAAAAAAAACACATGAGTTGATAATCGAAAAGTGTCATGATAACGCCATAAAAAGACCAGTGGCTTGGGAATGGAAGAGAGCCATCGCACGACAGTTTAGTGATAAAGCAGCATAAAACAAACAAACATGTTATGATACAAAATACAGAACATTAAAAAGATCTACAATACTAACAACAAAAACGATATCGAAGGACGTAAGTTATTTCACAATATTTCAAGTCAGAATCATGTCATTAGTAGGTGGTAAGAAGATGCAGCTTAATGATGGCTTTAAAATTGGTTACGATGGTCCAATTTTAAATAAGGGGACTAGATTATTCCAGAATTCATCAGCTTTCTATTTTATTGAACTGAATCCTCTTCAACCCTTTTGATACCAGGATTTTATTTTAATAATAATAATAATAATAATAATAATAATAATAATAATAATAATAATAATAATAATAATAATAATAATAATAATAATATTAATAATAATAATAATAATAATAATAATAATAATAATAATAATAATAATAATAATAATATTAATAATAATAATAATAATAATAATAATAATAATAATAATAATAATAATAATAATAATAATAATAATAATAATGATGATGATAATAATAATAATAATAACAATAATAATAATAATAATGGTGGCTTATTTATGTCCGTCACGTTGTTAACAAAGGTATCACCTTAATACCAGAACACAGTCTTATCTTTAAGTGATAGAAAAAGCATTAATTCTTATGTTTGTTTATTTTTTTTAAATCTCGCTACTTGTGAATTGATTTCATGTCAAATAATGTGTAAGACAGAAACAGAAAGTTTTTTCGACACTCAATTATAAACATATAAATAAAACATATCTATATATATTTTTTTTTTCAAGTTTTCGACATTCAAGTTGCATTAGGACTGCATAAAAAGGGTGGGCGCCCGATCTACAACCTACAATATTTACAATCGTTGCAAAACTTGCCTGTCCATAGTTCTCTAATGATTGTCGGGTTGAGGTTTTCGCACATGCGGTTAATTTCATTCGAAAAAGGAAAACATGCGATATATCCACCAGTTTTGTTTTGTTTTTTTTGTTGTTGTTGTTTTTTTTTGTCAATGTCAGAGAGATAACTGAGAATGATATTCAATTCATGAAAGTGAAATGAAATAATGGAAACATAGGATAACTTTTATATCATTTTAAAGTGTATATGATATATGTATATGACCACAACTGCCCTATATTATGATACTTTTGATATAACTTGACCCCTTTAAAGGTGGGGCAGGGGACAAACACCGATTACTCATAAAATTCTGATCCTAAAGGTGCGTGGGGAAGCGCAGAGAGATGTTTCGTATATGATGTCCACCCCTCCCCACCTCCGTTTCCTTCCCTCGAGTGAGAGAGTGGTACAGGTGAATTTCAGATGGGGCCGAAAGAAAATCGGATCATGCCAATATCTGTGGACTCCCAGAGCAAGATTGAGTGCAATGTAATTCGTTGAAATAGAGGGGAAGGGGGTCTTTACTTGGTGACTCCTCCCCCCCCCCCCCCCACCCCCTCTTCCTGATGAAGGAGAAAGAAAGAAGGTTAACTGATGTTTTTTCCCCTGAATTGGGAAGGAAGAGCTGAAGAGAGGTTTATTTTCTGGCCCCTAAAATTGGCAATGAAAGAAGACCAAAAAAAATATTCAGATAATCATATTAATAATAAAATTCTGGATTTATATAGTGCCTAATAATCTAAGTTAAAGAAGGTGAAATACTTCAGAAATTTTACTTTACTTACAAAGAAAATTCGGGAGTGTAATTTGACTAATTCTAGAGAACTTATGGAATAAACGCGTTGAGCTTCTTCGAGGGAGGAGGTGAATATTTCATTTCATTGACCCCTGATAGACATGACAGATGAAGGGGGATAACCGACTCTCTTTTGACCCCTTTAATAGGTGAAGAAATCTCACCTGGTTCTCTCATAAATTTCGTTGACACCTGAAAGAAAAGGGGAAGGGGAAAGCTTCATCTCTCATTCACGCTCCAAGGCCCTCTATTTATCGGCTTCACACCTCGGGTTTCCTGTATTTTCCAAGCCACAACATGGATACGCCGTTGAGTGAGACATCTTATCATAAACATGAGATTATGTAAAGGCTGATGAGTGAGATGGGCGATGCGTTTGCCAAGATGATGTGCCCCCTAATGTATGGTGGTGTAGAAGGAAAAAAAAATTAGAAATAACATAAAGTGGGTCAAAGGGGATTCGTTTTAATCCCCCTCTCTCTCTCTCTCTCTCTCTCTCTCTCTCTCTCTCTCTCTCTCTCTCTCTCTTCCCTCTATGATTCATCTCTGTAGAAGAACTTTATAGTTATCTGCATTTTCTAATAATCATTCACATTGTTAATTATCAATACGGTATATATTCTCTCCCCCCCCCCCCCCCCCTCCTCCAGTTTACTTCCAAAAAGAAGCAGGGACGCTAACCAACAAGCTCTGTTTTTTCAACAAGGTTCTGATGACTTATTTACATAGATATTATCGCTGGGAATTATCCTTTGTAATTTCTTCCAATTTATTCTATCTTCATTCTCTACATTTGTGTCATCGAAATTGTTATGAAACTTGATCGTTCGATGTAAAAAAAAAAATTTTAAAAACCCAAATCACTTCAATTTTTTTAAAAAATGAAGAAAAGGGAAAAGGAAAACTTTAACTCCCGTCCTTCTGTGTTACTTTGCTACAAGCCAACAACGAATGTCATTAAATTGCTCAATTTCGTGATAAAATTGCATGAATTTAATTTACTTCAATTTTGTGTACACCATATAGTTTCATAGCTATAGATTTTGAAACAAGCCATTAGCTGTCATTTTGTACAAGTTGCATTCATTGTTATTGGGAGCAAATGAAAGGTTCATTAGCCAATGATCCACATGTACACCTTATTGGGTTTCAATGCAAAACATTCTAAATATGAAGAGCTTAATTCCAAAAGGAGCTAAAAGCATTTTTGACCGAAATTGATTTTTAAAGATAAATAGGTGCATCTCAGACATGGGAATCAAATTTTAACTGTCAACAAATAAACATCAGAAAAGATGTAAAATTACTCTTCTATCAATATTAATGTGTTTCCTGTTGAATTATAATAGTTAAACGTCTCTAAATGTGCAGAAATAGATATTTGACTTAGGTTTCATTCCAAAAGGAGCTAAATCCATGGAAATTAAGATCGTAAACATTTCTTTAAAATTGAAATTAATTGCTAGATTTTTAAAAACATGATTGAATTAATCTAAGACAATAGCTCTATCATATAGATATCAAAATAAAGTAACAGTGGACAAGGGAAGTGGTAAATCAAAAAAACCTTAATTCACTAAAAAAATGCTAAATGTGGATTTAGCTCCTTTTTGAATGAAACTCTTCATATGCTGATGTTACGATCGTTAGTCATCGTAATGTGACATCCATTTAAAAAATAAGAACAAATGAAAGGACATTTCTTTTCAGAGATATTTTGAGGTACATGTATTGGCTTTACATAAAGTTTATTTTCTTTTCCGACGATCCACTTATTTTCCTTTCTCATAGTTTTAAAATGAAATAAACGAAATCTATATTGGATGTTTCGCTTAATCATAACCGATAAACCTTGCTCTTTTATGTTTTCTTTATTTTTGATTTTTATAAAAAGCTATCACAATTTAGTATAAGCGGGCCCTAAGTGGTGATAAGGGGGTGTAAATAGGGATCTCTGACACACTCAATCAGTCAAATCATTAGGTTAAAAACGACTTCCGGAGCCGGTAGGGGTGCAAACTGGACGTATACCAGTCAGTCAGTGGTAGGAGGGGTGTGGTGAGGGGGCACGCGCTATGTTTGCCAGCTTTATGAAGATTAAGTCAGGAAACAAAGGCAACGGTGATGACGTATATACGCTAATGCGGTCGCGTGCCTGTAAATTATCATCTAATTACCCGGCAAATATGCAGAGATGTTGAAACAATTTCGCAGTTTTTAAAAAAATGTAGAGATGAACAGAGAAAATCGAAAAGAAAGAATAAATCATAAACAAAATGTTTCACTTTACGTATTTCTCATCATTTCACTACTTATGTATGGCATCGGAAAGATTATCGTTGCAAAGGCATTTATTATCCGTAGTACTTCTTAGGATATCAATAAATACATAGCTCTCCCGGTGTTTTCCCCCTTCATCTGAACCGATACATCAGTCACGTCCTTGGCAATGTATTTGAAGGGTATGAAATATTTACAAATCTGAACTGAATTGGCACAAATACATAGAGATCAAAACTAAATTTACCATTCGGAGCAAGCTGGATAGGACGGTGAATTCTTAGGAGAAAATCATTTGGTATTGCCAGACCACAGCGAGAAGACATTTTAAGCATCCAAACGACATTCTAACGTCATACCCTGTTTAAACCCTTTTAACAAGCGCTTTAACTTCTCCACCTGCATTCACAGCAGAAGAAAATATGCAAACATTGATTTTCATGATCATTCATGGCTTTGAGGTCATTTGTTTATCGCAGAATTTTGTAAATGGATTTCAAGGAAATACAACGTCAAGTGCGTCAACTAGAGGAATACTATTGTTCAGAATAAAGATGGAGATTACTTAGTGCTTATTTTTGTCTGGGAATTAAAGAACAATATGCTTCTAAGGGCTACAGACTAGCAGTCAGAGGGACTTAGAGCACAGAAAAGCGAAGGGTTCGACGAGACCACCCCCCGCCCAAAAAAAATAAAATAGATAAATAAATAAATTAATAAAATAAAATTAATTAATTAATTAATTAAAAAATAAAAAATAAAATGATAATGATAAGTAATTTATTGATCAATTAACTTAATGATGATGATAAGAATATTAGTAATAAGAACAATAAGAACAACAATAATAACAAACACAACAACAATGATAATAAAAAAAATTGGTGATGATAAATATAATGATGATGATGATGATATTGATAACAATAATAAAAATAATGATAATAATAATAATAATAATAATGATGATGATGATAATAAATCAATAAACATTTTTTTTTCTTTAAAGAAATATATGATATTATTGATAACAGAATAAAAAAACAAAATACGGGACTAAAATAACTGGGGGGGGGGGGGCTCTATACAACTAGTCTACGCTATTTCGAAGTTGAAGATCACACTTGGTATCAAGTGAAGTCTTAATACGTACACAAGAACCAAAAACCATGACCTTGATCAACACCGTCTATAAAATTTTAAGAAATCATGCAAATAGATACTAGGGCACTTGATTTTTCTAAGAAGACATATTGTATAGCTGATAAGTGATTTTGTAATCTGGAGCTCCACAATAACAGAGTCATCACCATGATCACACTGGGCATTCGTTTCTGGTTCTTGTTGGTTCTAAACGTCATGTATATAAATACCCCTGTCACACAGCCTGACCCTATCCAAAGCGACATGTAACAGACAAAATTTAGGCCATTCGAGTTGATGTAAGTTTTTGTTCGGTCAGGTATCGGTCTGGTATCGGTCTGGTATCGGTCTCCTCTGTGTGACCGGGGTTTGGTTTCTAAACGTCATGTTGCGTGTACAGAGGATGTGAGCTGTTTGCACCGTTGCTGATGTTATTCATGGTATTGTGTTCCTGACATGATAATGGGTCTGGATTTCTTGGTAGGCCTAAACTGCCAACAAAGGCCACTCAAAACAATGAGTCACACTCGGTCAAGTTCAAAACCGGTATGACAGATGATAACTGCTCTCAGCAGGTTAATCCTACCTTTCTTCAAATATGGCTCTTTTTCATAAAAGGGGTGTTGAAATATTAAGTGGTTATTTGTCCAAAGTGTTCGATTCATTACAAAAATGGATTTAACTAAAAATAAAAATCTGTCAATATGTCTTTAAGTTTGACATTTCCTTGTTAAGGGTTACGAAGCGCACACCGGAAACAACAACCCCCCCCCCCAAAAAAAAAAAGGGGGAAGAAAGAAATAAAGAAAAAAGAAAGAGGAGGCTAAATACATATTTCAAGGAAAATTTTTGCCTGAAACTTTATTTTTTCTAAAGCACTTTCAAGATAAATGTATATTTATGCATAGTTCTGCAATACTGTCGTGGATCAATGAATTTATATAGCTTACTCCCTGTCGGCATATAGATCTAGAGGTCTAACGTTAGAAGCAGTTAGCCCAAGTCTTTCTTCGGTATCTATTATTGACAGACAAATACGGATGACGAAGGGAGAATAACGGAAAACAATACGAAAGCTGTTTATAAAATAGTTTGATATTTAATTTTTGTGTATATAGCGATCAAAATCCAGATTGCACGCACCGTGTTGCTCAGAGCCACCAAAGTGGACCGGGGTTAGCAGGTTTACCATTTGGGCTTTCTCAGCATTGAAGGAATTCATGTCGAGGTTCCTATTTACTACACCTGGGTCGAGCGTGGCAGAGTTGGATTAAACATCTTGCCAAACATTGCATTCACTCTCCTCCCCCTCCCCCCCCCCTCTCTCTCTCTCTCTCTCTCTCTCTCTCTCTCTCTCCATTATATCATGTATATAGGGTTGATTTAAGGAGGGTAGATTTTCAGCTACACGACCGATTCTTTATCACAATGAGAGATAATATAATAATTGTAGAAATAAGATTTTAAAGAAACAAGACTTTTAGTATTGAAAGTCATGTTATATTCTTTGGTATTGAAAACTGCTGACGAAATTGACAGCATAGAAAACATAAAATAGTACACAGAGGAATGTGGAGATGAAAACGTTACAAGTTTACAAGTTGTAAAATATCCACTCTTTTATGTTAATCCAATGAGACATGAAAAAAAATAGATTCAAAAGGAAATCATTGCTTCATTCAGCTAAATGAAACTTTAAATAGTGAGTTACGTACATACACTGTGACTGTTTTAGGTATAATGTGTCAGAACCTTTTGAAATTGTCTGCTATATTTAATAAAACTTAATATTTTCTGTGTGTACATACTTTTCTCAAACTGAGCTCAAGGATATAATGACAGTCATCCTTACCATTTGAAACAAATAGCAGTGGAAATAGAACAAGAAGGAAACTGCATGTGGAAATGAGGGAGGCGGATAATATATCGACTATAATCTTAAAGATTTTTAGAAATGCATTATAGGAATAAAAGAAAAATAAGTCCGAATGATATACATAGCTAGAATCTATATAGAAACTTGAGAAATTTAGAGGAAGAAGGCGAAGCAGAGAGGGAGAGAGAGATACAGACAGATTAAGAAAGCTCGAAAAAAAAAATTAAATGCGGTGATTCTTAAAAGGCATTGCTCAAAACGAGATAATTAGCTGCTCCTAATTGTGTCTATGTCTGAGATTTTAAGATTGCAGACTTTTTTGGCTTCTCGCAAATTGGACCAAAGAAAGGTAAAATTAAGATGAAACTAAACTCAAACTACGAGAACAAAACAACGCACAAAAGTCGGAAGTTGATGGTTAGAGGACACCTTATTCTGACCTCGTCCAAAAGATTCGTTTCCACTGTAACGAAAAGCAGAACTTACCTTGTCGGAAGTGTAAAAAGTTACACGACTAAGCTTGCGTGCATCCGTCCGCGCACAACGTTGGAAAGAAAAGAACGCGCACTGCAGGATTCTAAACGCGAGGTATATTTGCAGTTATGGGAACAATGCTTTTATCTGATGCACACACGCACGCGTAGTGCAAGCGCCTGGCCTGGCACACGCCATGCTAATTGGGCTACTCTCGTAGCTCAACGATACAGATTGGAGTTGACTTATTACATGTCATTTTCCTTTCGTCACCTTTGTATTATAGACCTAAATGAAAATGAAAGAAGAAAAAGAGAAGTACAGCCAAGTATTTTTTTCTTCAGTAAGTATTATTCTTTGCTTTATTCCCTTCTTTAATTTTTTCTCTTTCTCTTTCTCTTATTTTTTTTCCTTATCACTTTTTATTGAAAATAAATTCCCTTGGTTTGTTTTGCGCCAGTGCCGCATCGGAGCTATACCAACACTTAGATATTTACTCTGAAATACCTTGAAGTTTATTACATAAAACTCATGCCAAATACATCGTTGGTATAAACTAGGGTATCTGAGAAGTATCCCTGTTGGATGAAATGCTATCACGTGAACCTCAAAAAATTTGTTGTGCTTGCGCGCAGGCGTGCCGAACAAGTGTTTTTTTTTTTTTTTTTTTTTTTTTTTTTTTTTTTTTTTTTTTTTTTTTTTTTTTATAATCAGAACACTCTGGAAACGTTGAATTCGTCAATTCATTATCTTGTCAAGAGGACTACAGGCCCAAGAGATCGGCAATGTCGATCTCGTGTGCATTTTACTTCTAGAAACAGTTCAGAGGGTTCACCAGACCGACGACCCACTAGACCGACGACCCACCAGACAGACGACCCACCAGACCGACGACCCACCAGATCGACGACCCACCAGACCGACGACCCACCAGACCGACGACCCACCAGACCGACGACCCACCAGACCGATATTTTGCTGTCTTCCTATATGTGTTTCTGTGTTGCGTTGATCTCGTGAGCTGTTGGACTCATTGGCTGTCGGTCTTTTGGACCTTAAGTAACTTTCTTTCTTCTTTTGGGGTCTATATTTTATCATGTGTTTCTTTGTTTTGTCGGTCTCGTGGGTTGTTGTTTTAGAGGGATGTCGGTCTAGTGAACATTTTGTCTATGTCGGTCTCGTGGGCTGTCGGTCTACCGGGATGACCCCCCTGGGGGCCATGAAGTATTACACAACTTGATATATCCTTGATATATTCCTGATATATGGCATTAATACTTGTGATCGTTATTATCAGATTATACAGTCCTCAATTTTTACTATGTCTCTAATTTTATCGGGGTAACGGAAATATTTGGTGGATGAAAAGGCAGAAAATAGGCCTCAGAATGAGGCGAATGGTGTTGGTGGAGGTCTTATCATATCCTTTCAAGTTGCCTTTCCCCTCTATTTCTCTTTATTTATTTTTTTGTTTTGGTCGTCTTTTTTGCCATTCAATTTTGGCATGACCCCTCCCCCCCCCCCTGCCCTCTGTAATAACCACGCCACTGTCCCTTAATAATCCATTACTAAGTTCTTGCTGATTTCTTAATAGTAATATGAGGCGTTTTTCTAACACATCTTTGACAGACACTTTCAAAGTTCCTATAGAGTTAGACAGATTCGCTTCTAGAGTAAATAACCCCATTTTTCCCAATATTTCATTGCTCTGCCGATATTTTACTAACTGCCCCTATCATGATCATGCCTATGCTGCATGTTCTGCTTTAGCTGCTTTCCCTAGCAACGTATTTACGATTGCTAAAACAGATTTTGATGAAAGTTTCCAAAATGTAGAAGCCGGTAAATGAAAGTAACATTTTTATTGATGTAGGTGAACGCCTCGTGGCTGTTCCGAACGACATTCCTCCAACACCGATTACTAAAATTAGCAAACCATGCCCCGTAAAAATATGATCATTTTTCTCTCCTTCTTATATGCACGTCTGTGTCGACATTAATCCCATTTGCTTTAATCGCAAGCATTTCAGACACCCGGTCTGATCCTAGATTATAGATTGTTTCCTCCTGTAGATGTGTTTTATCAGTCATTCACCAGTGCAACGCAGCTGCAATGAAACTCAATCCCTTTTTGCGTAATACAAAAAAGAGAAGGAATGGGTTTGATATCAGCGAACAGCTTAATAATATTTTTTGTGCGCTGGAATTAAACGGTTCCGGTGGGGATCAAGGATTTTCTATTCATGTATATCGGTGTATTTTGTTTTCTTTTGTTTCACGGGATTAGAAACATTTAGAAACCTGTATGTAAAGAAATCTTTGGTAAGTCCCTCAAAGTTATCACATGTATCAGATCCATTTTGCGTGAGTAAAGCATGCCCGATTTGGTTTGTAGGGGGCATGTGCCCCTTCCGCCCCCATCCCCGAGTCCCCCGACTGAAATAGTGGTAGCAAAGGTAGTCGCAGTTGTGAATGTGTTGAATCTATTTCTAAAACGTAGTGAGCTTATTATTTCGTTTTAGAACATATCATACATAATTCAAAGGTAACATTATAATTTTGAGGACAACACTTCCAGTTTACGATGTTGTGGTTACTTGTATATACTGGGGTGGTACAGGGGCATTAATATAAGTGTATTCTGAATAAGGTGGTGGTGACGAAATCTACCAACAAGTGCGAAAAAAAGTCCAAAGAGCACAACAGCTTTCTTTGGTGTGTGGGTTTTTTTTTTTAAATGAACGGACAAAAAAAAAGGAAAAGTTATATTATCAAGCAAATTTATTTTACAGACAAATCTGAGTTCAGACAATTTTCACCAAAGAAGCAAGTTTGTTTGGTTTTTTTCAACAAGCGCCGACTTATATAGTGTGTTTTTTTTTTTTACAAAGAAGCAAAATAAGGACAAATAAAAAAAAAATCGAAATTTTGATTGGGAAATGTATCCCTGATGTAGGTGTTTATTTGTTCGTGCACAGACTCAAATAAAATATACTTGAAACTCAAACAAGCTTATAACCAAGGAGGTACTTGACTATTGTATAGTACCTGCTTGATATAACGTTTCTGATAATAACGAATTCTCTCAGAATCAACATGACATATTTTGTTGAGGTGAAAATTGAGCTCTATAATTCACTTTTAGAGTATAGTACCAGAAACTGACCCTTCTCTTGCGCTATCAAATCCGGTCAATTAATCAATCATAAATTTCTAATCAAGAGAGAAACAATTCAGGGAAAAAATGCACATGGTATAAATTTGGGCGGGAATCTTTCACCGTGCACTGCGCATATGAAGCGATAATGATCAACAGGGACTTTTTTGCAATTACAAAATTAGTCACCTAAAGAAATAATTACTTCCCCATCCCATTTATTTTCTCGAAGTAGGTACCAGTCGTAATCAAAATAATTTCTGTTTGTTAACTTAACGTCAAATGTACCTGATGACAGACAAAACGAATAAAAACAAAATGATAGCTCGATGTTGTTTAGTTTCCACCGACGTTTTGTTTTATTCCCCCCTTTTCTCGCTCTCTTTCGCTCTCTCTCTCTTTCTGTTTATCTCGTTCTCTCTCTCTCTTTCTCATTCTCTCTCTCTCTTCCTCTCTCTCTCTCTCCCTCTTTCTCTCTATCTCGCAATATCAGTGCATTTTAGAAAGTGTCTGTAATAGTTATTAACCGATAACAGAAGAGGGTGCTCGTGCTTAATATGTGAGCAAAGTGGCTAAAAGGCTTCAGGTCCACGTACGTCTATCCGTAAGACAATGGACGATACAACAATTTTAAACTAAAAAAGAGAAACCTTGACCAGAACGACTTTGCCACAATAATCTTCCAAACTCGCTATACAGCATAATGCTCTCTACATTGTGCAGCCTAATTGTAAACAATACATTTATCAAAGCAATTTCCATGAATATTGTGACTTAGAGAAGAACACAAAAATTATTATGAAATGTAGAATAAACAGGATATAGTGACATAGACCTTAAACATCTATTATGTCTATATAGCATCGACGAGGGTGCAAAATTGAATCTTTTAGGGGTTATTTCTCTCATGCATATTTGCAGCTCTTGAGGTTCAATATGTTAAAGCGATAACAATAACGAGAATATTAATTAAAGGTATATACACCCTAATGTATGGTGTGTAAGCAGGTAGGTGTGAGCAGGGAAGGTACATTTCACTAATGTGAGTATGCTCCAGTACGTTTAGTGAAAATTGTTATCGATGTCGTTATCGGTCAAATGTGACACAGGATTTAGTCGGTCTCCGCCCAGTGTTTAAATTTGCTCCCTATTTTACATGTTTTAGGGGTACTGATAGTGTATGGTTTGGGGTGCACATTTGACACTTTATCACGATTATTTCCTCTTTGTTTCAGCCTTCTTCCATTTTTTGTTTTTTTCGAAAACCGTTGAAGCAAATCGATCAAAGTAACCTGGTGTCTTTAAATTGTTGTTTTCTAGTTTAACTTTATGGGAAAGTTGTTCGCTACAAAATACAGCTTTACTCATAATCCCTCTCTGAATACGGAACACCTGCAAAATCATATCTCAACTCTGAGCAGTGGAACATTTCATCCCTGTTCACACTGGAAAATAGAATACCCTGCCTTCCTGACATAAACCTACATCATGTATATGTATATACACAAGGAAACATACGGTTCACGTTACAAATTATGCTACGGACCTTGCTTGAAAAAAATATGATCGCAGATGCAGCCTATATAGATTTGCTCTCATGCACGTAAGGGGATCAAGAGGGAAGCGAAATACCCCCCCCCCCCCCCCCTCTGGCTAGTAAAAAAATAAATAAATAAAATAACCCTCGGGAAAATTATTTCCGGGAAAGCAAAGTTTCTGGAAGATGTTTTGCAGTGGTCCTATACCCCCCCCCCCCCCCCCCCCACCCCAAGTCACTTAAAGGCCCGGCTGGATTCCGCGGGAGAATTTTTGCCGGTAATCTTTTTCTTTCTTTTTCTTTTTTTTTCTTCTACTTTTTCTTTTTTTTCCGTACAGCTTCCGTACAGTTTGTAATCTATAATCATCGTTAATAAATACTTTGATGTAGCATGAGCTGGAAAGGGGGCTGTTTCTGTCCTTAGTATGGTATTATTTTCAGGTATGAAGAGGGCTTGATCGATGGCATGATCGCCAGTCAGTCAGCGACAGGGATCGCTGAGAATAAGACTGGTATTAACGCTTTTCAAGTCCGGGGCTTGTAGCGGTGTTTAACGGGGGAGGTGATGACAGATCCCATATGTAAGCACGAAACATTGATCACCAGCTCAATATACACGTTCATTGAAAAACGTTCCATGCAGGCAAGTTACTTAATATCAGAAGCTTGCCCTACATATGGGATTAATATGTCTATATTTGATTTCTTATATCCCCTTTTTCTCTCCATAAGCAACTATACCTCCTTCTCGTCGGAGGACTTTTTTCTTTCTTTTTTTTCACTTTCATAATTTTCTCCTTTTCTTCTCTTATATTATCGTCTTCTTCTTCTCGATCTTCCTTTTCCTTCTTCTCCTCCTCCTTCTGTTTTTGTTTTCTTCTTCAATCATTTTCTTCGTCCTTCCGTTTCCACATCTCTTAAAGGGATTCGGTAACCTTGTGGAGGCTTGATTTAATAAATAGTTGAATTTTGATATTTGTCTTGTATAATGATGTTCAGATGGATAAATAAATAGCCAGGCATGGAAAGGTTTCAAATATATAATGCTACTATTAAGATATCTATGACTGAATACTCCCATTTACGAAAGCGTATGGCCATACGCTTTAGTCTAACACTGAGTCTATGGGGGGAAATGAGTCTGGCATTTCCGGTCACTTGCATATGTTTACTTTTGGAAAGCACATGATTTTGAAGTGCTTTTTTCCCCCTGGGCTTCATTTTACACCATATTACATACACTGATAGCATGTAAGACCAGGCAGCTCAGATTTATCAAGCCTCTACAAAGTTACCAAATCACTTTAATACTTCCACTTTTTAGCATATTTTATATTTACATTTAGCCTTAGATCTGCTAGATAAAATTGTCGATACAAAATGAAATTAAATAGGCACTCTTAAACATGCATCTTCTGTCGTTCCCGAGAACTATACATGACATCGTACCTAGACTGTGACATGGTTTGACTTTGACTGGAAATTTAATATATATTTCCTTTCACCCGGTTACTAGTTGTTCTTAAAATTTGTTCCAGAACATGAAGTCTCGACTGGAAAGTCATAACGCCGAGGGGGTGAGCTACAAGTTGTTGACTTTCAAACTTGGCCTCTGAGTTTCAACGGCAGATCACGGAGGCTTACAAGCCGACAAGTATCACTGAGCTCTGAGGCGCCTCTCAACATAGAAATAGAGCCCAAACTTTCCCCTTGGTGAATGGCAAAAGGATGCTTGTCCAGATTCAACCATTTTCAGACACGTCAGATGTGACTTTTTGCATTTAATTTACGCATGTTGTCCAAATGAAACTACTCTTTATGCTTTAAAGGTATTAGATAGCTTTGGGAAGCCCTCAAAAACTTTTCGTGAGATTTCTTTGATTTTACTTAATAAATAGCAGGGTACAAACATAACTAAGATGCTGTGAAGTTTTTTCCTCCTTCAGTGAAATATTTATCGATTAGAGGTGAAAAGAATGAAAATCCCTGGCCCCAAAAAGAGGGGATGTAAATTCGAACAACGGCCACACACATTACTCACATGAGGATTGCTGTGTGTTATAGAATACGCTATACATAGTGCGAAGCGCTGGGTTTATTGTGTGGGGAACCTTCGGGTGGATAATTATGGTCTCAGCGTGAGGTAGTGAAAAGCCGTTACCAAGCGTTTCTTATATACAGATATTTACACTAAAAATTGTTCGAAATCGTGAATGGAATGTTAAACAATCTCGTACATGTGTCTTATGATAAAAGGAGAATAGTATATGACTATGTTAGATAAGTTTCTTGCCAGTATGATTTTTGCTGCCGAGACTGTCTATGAGCTTTAAGTCCGACTCTCACAAGGAGTCACTAACTGACGTTAGAACCGCGTCTGACTGACGTTAGAACCGCGTCTGACTGACGTTAGAACCGCGTCTGACTGGTACGGTCTTTTGAGCGTCAAGAAAGAGTGATTGTAAAAGGAACTGTGCAAACAATACTGCTAATAACTGGCCTATGGGTTGATTGCCTTCACAGGTTCGATTACCTACATGTTCAAGTACCGACGCAATAGAAATGACGCAAGTACCGACGCAAGTACTGACGCAAGTACTGACGCAATAGAAATGACGCAAGTTCTGACACAAGTACTGACAAGTTCAAGTACTGACGCAATAGAAATGACGCCACGTGTGAGCTGGGCTGTACACCGGAACATGTTATAATCGGGGGTTAGTCCCATATACGTAGCCCAAAGTGATGCATTCAAAATGTTCTTTTGCAAATTTACAAAACTCGTAGTTTTGAAAAAAGGAATTCGAGAGGCAAAGAAAAGAAACATCTTTGTTGATTTGAATAACCTATGTTACAAAAGTTTCTTCTTTTTTGTCTAATGTTGTGACTCGGTATTACTCGAGTCGGCCATGTATTCAGAAGGATGCGATCTTATTGTTGTACACGTACCAGACCTTAATTATTAAAACCTTAAAGGGATTCGGTAACTTTGTGAAGGCTTGATTGAATAAATTGTTGAATTGTGGTCTAGTGGATACGTCACCGGACTGTGGATCTCATGGTTCTCGGTTCGAGTCCCGCTGCGGCAATGATGTCCTTTGGCAAGACATTAATCTACATTTGCCTTGTTGTGGGGCCGGCTTTCCAATACGTATTTACATATAATTATATCGGATCAAATCGGACCATTTTGGGATTAAATAGTTTACATAATCAGCTAAACAGCAGCAGAGCCATCTATACACAGTTTGGGAATCTCAGCTCCAGGGCAGCGTTTCATCAAACGGTCATAAGTACAAGTTCGCCGACATCCCATTGAAAAGCGTGTATTAAAATTAACACGCGTTTCAATAGGATGTCGGCGAACTTGTACTTATGACGGTTTGATGAAACGATGCCCAGTAGGTAACAATATGGCGCATGTTGCTTTGTTAGGCGAGCATGCGACAATAGAATATACGCCACGTTGTGCCCAACTGAAACGGAATAGGCCAAACTCTGTGTTAACAACAGGGGGTAGACATAACGCTTGGGATAGGCAAGGGGGTCATCGGACCAAAATTCTTGACAAGTGTTGTGACAGCTTGCCTACAAGCATAAAAGCATAATTTTGGCAAATTGACAGACAGTAATCAGATATGTATTTGCCAAGAGAAACTGAAACACGGTGTAAGTCTGTGACAATCATACATCATACATGTAAGACATTAGGAAAAAAAAGTCGTCTTCACTAACGTCAAAATCTGTTTCGATCAATTCACGATCAAATAGATGCCATAGACCCCCCCCCCCCCCTCCTCCTCCCCTTTCTTCTCGTCAAAGGAATGGCAGGAGTAGTCTGCATATATTATTTCCCCGCTTCCGTATGACTTTTATTCAGTATCAAAATAGACAAAGGGATATCAGATAATCTGGATTGTCTTAAATGGTTTGAAAAGTGAACATAATGCCAGCTGATAGACGTCAATTAATCGTTAAATTAAAATGAGTTCATACCACAGTGATAGGGGGGGGGGGGGGGGAGAAAAATACTAATGACGGCTGCATGCACGCAAGGAGGCAAATCAATGTCCTACACGCCCTCATCGGTTTGTATAGATTCAATGATTGCTGCTTCGTCTATTATTTTCAGCACTGAATTCTACACAATGTATATAGTTCCGTGATTTTCAAACAAATCTTTATTTTGTCTTTCTTATTCAAAAAATTGTCATCTTTCCTTTGTCTTGCCTACAGTATATCTCACCTATCTGCGATGATCTTATAATGTCTGGTATTACATAATGGTATCCTATATTCAAACTGATCATCTTTAAAGCTCATGTACAGTATTGGTAGCAAAAAGGAAATTGGAAAGAAACATGTTAGATATAGTATCATGTTGTTCTCCTTGTATCAAAAGATGTCTGTAAAAAATCATTTGGGTTTCCATCTATGATTTCTGGTGAATTTCAGTGTAAATATCTGTAAGGAATGCTTGATCACTGCCATTATGCTAGGACCCGTCCACCCCGACGGCTCCCCGCACAGCAAGCTTGGGGCTTCGCATAGAGACAGCGTGTGTGCACTGTGTGTAGCTACTCATCATTGGTTTTACACGTGTGTTTACAGTGTGTAGCACATGCTGCCTTTGTTGGGATTTTACGTGCCTGTCCCGGCACATAAATTAGTTTTTGCCTCTTATTTGTTTAATATTAAACTTTAGGAGGCGAAATCTTCACAGTGTCTTAGTATTGCTAGTATCTTGCTATTTATCAACAAAAATTGAAGAAATATGACGAACAGTTTTTGAGGGCTTACCAAAACTTTACATGACCTTTAATTTTACTTCTGTAAAACGGAAATGCACTCTGGATTCTTTTAAATGTAATAGTCGGTAGGTACACTAGACGACGCATACTCATAAGATTCGGTGCGTATGAAAAAATACTTTAAAAATAAAAATAAATAACAAGGACTTGCGGTCAATAATATAAAATCACGTTACTGGTCTATGCTCTTTAAAAGTTATAACCACTGCATCGTTTGAATTGTCTCATGAATTAAATGAAATTATCTGATTTTAGTTTTGGGGATGATTTTATGTTTTCTAGAAATATACAAAAAATTTATTTGACCGGGGTGTTTGGGTTAAGACTGGTCACCTTCAAAGGTAACGCATAGTGTTAGTAAAAGTTGAAAATAGATTTCTTTACATTTGTAATTTGGGACACACTTATCAGAAAAGAAAGCAACCTAGACATGCTAGAAAAGGTTCGCTTACGTTTTCGAGAATCACATATTTAGTGTTGAGTTGCATTTATCGCACACATGGATAAATTTCTGATGTCACTGCTAATTTCTTAAATAATGCATACCTCACACACTAAATCGTTTCTGAGTTTACAATCAAAAGATTAGGTTATAACCAAGTTCTTTAATGTTAAACAAAAGAGGGAGTTTTGGGGAACTTCTGAGGGAGGTCACTATTATTTAGGTGTGAAAAAAAAAATGGTCCGGCCAGACAATGCAATTCTACTTGTAATGTCCCAGGATGGTTTTCATGGCTATTTTTCTTTATTTTAAAGAAATATATTATCGTTTTTGTCTAGATGCAATAACAACAATACAATTAAGCAAATACATGACCTTTACCTTCAATTAGAAGAACTGCTGTATAAGGAAGTCGTACGTATATGTCAAATATTTTTGAAATGTCGTTGCCAAGGATACTGAATTTTGTCCACTTTTAATAGCGACACGAATTCTGACAAACAAGTTGTTTCGTGAATGAATTCCAAAGCATATCAATATCTAGAACACTTACCGTCCTTCAAACTGACTGATCTAGTTTCATACTTTATTATCTCGTTTCTGAGGGCCAGGCTGATTTAGGGGGGGCGGGGCGGGGGAAAGCAGCTCTTCCCCCCCCCCCCCCCCCCTTTCAAACCCAATCTGGCATTCCTCATTTTGTGTACACTTTTTCTTTCTTTCTTTTTTCTATTTTGCATTTGGGTTTTTTGTTTTTCTTTGTCAGAGATTTTTTTCGGTATTATCTCCCCCCCCCCCCCCTCCCCTATCCTTTTTTTTCTCTCTCTCTCTCTCTTCACAATCCTGGAACCGCCCAAGCGTTAGGATACATGTTAAGGCCCGGTCACACCGCCAGAAGTTTGCTGGAGCGTTCCTGGAGCGGTGAAAAAAATTCATCACCGCTCGTAACCGTTCACCACCGTTTAACAGAAGTTGGCCCCCGTTAAGGCAACGCCGTATACGCTCGGCCACCGCTGATGGTCCCTCCTACCGCTCCGAAAGTTTTGAGCTGCACAAAATATTGCGAGCGGTGAGGAGCGGGCAATTTTCCGCTCCGGCAAAGTTCACCACCGCTCCAACAACGCCCAGTCAAAGTTGGGCACCGCTAGACGCAAGTTCGTGGACGCTTGGGTCCGCTAGGCCAACGCAGAAATCTTGAACGCTGGACCACCGCTGCTTCGCCAGCTTTGCCCGGGCGGTGATTAAACGTTGCACAAACTTTGGTGGAGCGGTTGTAAGCGTTTTACGAGCGGACACGGGATTGCTGGAACGGTGTCGGGCGTTGAAGCAGCGATCCATTGCGGTGATGAACTTTGGTTTGGCGTTGGTATGGAGGTGTCGGAGCGGGACCAGAATTTGGCTATAAATACGGGGAGAAATGGACCAGGAGCTCAGTAATGATCTTCTTGGAGGCTGCTGCCTTTCCTTCTCCAGCCTTCCTCTTCTTTTGTCCACGTGGCATGATGAAATTCAACTATCGACTTCTATCAAAAATCTATCAGAACTTCTATCAAAGCGATCCGTTCAGCTCCGTAGTCAAAAGCGGTATGCCGCTAAACCAACTTTAAACCCCCGCCGAGCCAACGCCCGCATGCGCAGAACGCCGCTCTATCAACGCTCGCGTCACCGCTAAACCAACACTCGCTACCGCTCGCTACCGTTAAACCAACGCTAAAGCAACGCCGGCTTCAGCGGTGCACCGCTAAGGCAACGCCCGTGTTTTCGATTTTTTTCCCATTTTGTGCGCGGTGACGAGCGTTGTCGAAATTCGGCCCCTTCTCCCTACCGTTCAAGGAACGCTCCAACAAAGTTCGGGCGGTGTGATCGGGCCTTTAGTAAGAACCAGGGGCGGATCCAGGATTTTGTAAAAGAGGCGGCACAGAGCCGGAAAAGTGCACTATTAAGAAGGCAATTTTTTTTTTCATTGTGTACTTAAGGTATGCCAGTTGGGTTTCAAAAGAGGGGGCACGGGCTGGTTTTCCCCCTATGTAGATCCGCCACTGGTAAGAATTGAAGAACATTCCGCCCGCACTCTCGTCTTCCATATTAATATTCCACAAGAGGAAGCCATACGATAAATGTCATGTTCATTCCGAGGGTAATCAGGGCACAAACAAGCCCTCATGTGCAATTAGAAATCAATCAATGGGAAGGTATAGAAATTATTGTCATTATACACGGGCTGTGATATGATTGAAATCCGTCTATATACAGAATCATGTCTGAGAACGCTTGGCAATTTTTGTAGAAAGTGCTGTCAAACGACATGATATTGGCGCCGCCGTCTTGAGTTATGTGCACACGCGGCTTCGAATATCCCACTTTCCAGACAGATACTGAAATTCCAACCGCAATAAGCAACAACAAAAAAGAACAAGCAAAAGACAGGAGGGGTGGCACATGCCCCCCCCCCCCTTCCACTCTAGCGACACTCCTGAAGGTTACACCAGTAATAGCACTCAGTCTCTGTAGCTGCACGATGCCACTCCCACATGCACATGGCGCGTTAAGCTCGGCTCATACGAGGAGTCATTTTCTGACGTTAGGACTGCGTCAGTGACCGGTACGGTCTTCTGCGCGCCATGAAAGAGTGATATCGCTTATAAAGTAATAGAAAATGTCTCGTGTGAGTTGTGCTTTAAGACCACACCAGGCCCTGAAGCCGCCTTGACGCCTGGCGTGCAAGGGACATCAGGTAGTGATCTCCTACACATTGTAGCTAGAGTTTCAGGCTAAATAATGTAGAGCAATGAAAATGAATTAAACGACTGCTCATCCTTGTGTTCTCTTCGAATTTTTCCTTCTGTATTCTTCCGGTAGCCTTGTTTCTCAACAAAATACATACTTAATTGCATCGTATGAAATGTTGGTTTGGTTTTTTTTTAGAATACACCTACATAGTCTGGTCATGGGCTTTCGTTGAAAATTTTTGGAGATTAGCAAAACTATACATTTTTATAATCGTTAGAACTAGGGAAAATTCAAAAATTGATGTTGGCATTTGCAAAAATCACCGGCATAGCGGCCATTTTGGATTTTCAAAATGGCCGCTATGTGTAACTCGTATTGAACAAATTAGAAGATATTTTTTTTAACGGAGCCTCATCTTACCATGTATGTATCATTATATTAAAGGGCATTAAATTTTCTACAACATGATACCACATTTAATGGGTTTGGTGATGATTTGCGATACAATTCTTGGCCAAGAATGTGATTGTTTACATAATTTTTTACAAATATGAATTTCTTCAAAATACGTATTTCTCATTATTTCAAAAGTTACTTTCACTAATTAGTTCAAACTTTTCAGATAACTGCCCATATATACATTTAATATCATATAAAAATTGCAAGTCCATTGCATATCAAACAAAACAGTTATAGCGCTCTAAAGTTGACACTTTGATATTAGCTAAAGTAGAGAATCGATAACAAAAGTGGTTACTAAGTGCTGCCTTCTCCCTGACAATGGTAACATTGGGAGACATGAAATGGCTTATTTCGGTAGTACATGCTATTGTCATGCAGATGAATATTTTTATAGGAAGTGTGATGTCAGATGATTCAGTACGATCATATTTTAGTGATATACAATTGTTTATTAGTTCCCGTTGCTATGATACAAATGTGCCTAATAACCGATGATATGTGTTGTGAAATAAAAAGGCTAACTGTCCAATAATATATATGAGGAAACCTGGTTTTAAATGATAATCACGATTCACACTCCAACACACATATATACTAGATTTTAGGGTACAGAACTTGCACCCCTACATGTCCATGCCTTCCCCTCCCCCTTTCTGTTTTTAAAACGAGACAAATTAGTACAAAGTAATATTCATAAAGTACTTTGGATAATGGTAAAAAAATCAGTGAGCCTTGACAAATCATTAAAATCTCATGGCTACTGGAAAAATATCTGCCAATGCCTTACCCTTCTTCCCCCCCCCCCACCCCCTTCCCCTCTAAAATTTAACTTAAAACAATACCTACAAGTATTATTGGTACAAGGAAGCAATTGAGGCCATCAGTGAAATAACATGGGACCTGTATTCACGTGATTTACAAGATTTACACTCTAAAACATGTAGATACTTGGTGGTAGGGTTCAAAACTTGGGCCTGCACCCCCTCCCTCCCCCCCCCCCCCCCCCCTCAGTTGTACAGGGAGGACATATTGATACCAAACAGTTTTTACCATCAATCCAAGTCTGGTTGACCGCCAAAATTGGGTCCCCTGTAACATTTCCAAGCACTTTCAATATTAAAACGAGCGTAGTCTTACGAGGTGGGGAGGGGTGGGGGCTATTGGCTGAAAGTAAAGTTTTCATTTGGGCAAGAGGCGTCAGCCCCCCCCCCCCCCCCCACGGCTCAGTTGTAGATAAAGTTCATCAGTTGGTCTCAATCAGCGCATTTCACGCATCTCTAAATTTTGACTTTCTTCATTTCAGCACTGCAAAAATCTTTTGCCACGAAAGATCCTTCTAAACTTAGGTGACGTTTTGAGTAAAAAGTGATTTAACACAATATTTCTTGCTACCACTGTTTATCTTATTTTTTGAAAATTGTCTTATTTAAGCTTTACTATTACCTTAAATAGAAGAAGTGAAAGCAAAAAAAAAAAATGTGACCTTTCGAGATTTTTTTCTCTGTTTTTGTACAAAGTGGTTAAAACGCAATATTTCTTATTCTATTTGTATATCTTTATTTCTCCTTATTTATGTTATTAAGCTTTTTACTATTTACCTTAAAAAGCAGAACTGAAAGTAAATAAAGTAAAAAAAACAACAAAATATGACATGTAGGAAATTAGCATTTTAAAGGTTGTGAGCTGCCTGTGCTGTAATGGCGTGATCCTACATGTATACAATTGTAATAGATTAGCCTAATTGGAGTACCCTAAAACGTCTTTGGGCCAAGTAAAGTATGTAATAAATATTTGTTGTACTGTAAAATACAATTATTTAGTTTGCACATGCTGGTCGACATATTAGAACAGGAAGTCTGTCTCTAGTTTGATACAGTATAATTGAGTAGTAGGTTACAATAATACAGCTAAAGAACTGCACTTGGTATTTAATTCAAGGGGTAGTTATCCGGGGGAGGGGGGGCTGACCAGTGATAATAGTCGATGGGAAAGTTCGTAGACTGAAAAACAAAAGTCGTTAAAAGTGACTTTATTCATTTGCATTCCATTGTTTTTCAACCATATATCTTGCTTTGTAGGTCTGTTATTAGAGGGTCTTTTTTCTGAATCAATATTCAGATAGAAAAGGGATAATAAAATAAGAAGAAAATACAAATGATCTACAAAGAAATAAAATCAAATTGCTGTTTTTCATTCAAATTGTACAAAACTATAAATTCTTGCCTGAAGATGCATGACTGTATAATTTTTCTAAATTTGGTGTCAAAATTTCTGCAAGACTTCAAGGACAAAAGCCAGAACGTGGCACACTTTTAGTTTAGAGACGAAATGAAATTTGTCTGAGGGCTCCTGTGCAAGACTTCAAGGACAAAAGCCAGAACGTGGCATAGTTTCAGTTTAGAGACGCAATGAAATTTGTCTGAGGGCTCCTAGCGCCCCAAATGCTTAAAGTGAAGGAAGAATCAAGATTATAAGTTTGTGATAGCACCAAATATTTCCCTTATCAAGGAAACATAAGCATCATATTTCATGTAGTTTTTATGTTGACCATAGAGAAAGGGCAAAATATGCATTTTATGTCGGTCATTTTAAAAATCCAAGATGGAAGCCACATGAAGCGTTGAGATGGGAACTCTAATGACGTCACCAATGTTTTTCCTGACCCTGGAAACATAGTATTAGAATATTCCAATATGTTTCTAGGCTGCCTTGAAGCAGAGATAGGGCAATATAATATTTCATGGCGGCCAATTTAAAAATCCAAAATGGCCGCCATATGCGATGAAGCGTTGGGAGTATGAAGTCTAGTAATGTCACAGATTCTTTTCTCGACCCAAGAAACGTAGGATTAGCATATTTCATTCAGTTTCTACGTTGAAAAGAAGCCGACGTAGGGGAAAAAATGTATTTGTGGCGGCCACTTTGAAAATTCAAAATGGCCACCATGTCCAATGTAGCGTTGAGATTGGAATTTTAATTATGTCACTAATCGTTTTCCTGACCCAGGAAACAAAGTACTAGCATATTCTGTTAAGTTGCTATTGGTTGACTTGACTATATATATATACATACATATATATGTGTGCCATTTTAAAAATACAAAATGGCCGCCGTGTGCGATGACGCATTAAGATTAGAAGTCTAAATATGTCACCAATTGTTTTATCGACCAAGAAAAGGATTATAATACTAGGTTGACCAGAAGCAGAGAGGAGGCAACTTATATATTACACGTATGCCATTTTTAAAATCAAAAATGGCCTCCATATGCGAGGAAGCGTTAGAAGAAGATGTCTAGATGTCACCATTTGTTTTCTGCATCCATAAATAGTAGGACTGGCCCATTTCATTACGTTTATATCTTTAAAAGTAGCTGAGATAAGGCAAATTATGTATTTTATGGCGGCCATTTTGAAAATCCAAAATGGCCACCAAGCCGGTGTTTGTGCAAGTGCCAACATCATTATTTTGCTTATCCATGCTCTAACGATTCCGAAAATGTATAGTTTTGCTAATCTCCAAAAACTTTGAACAAAAATATATAGTGAACCTGACTAGAAGGCAGCCCTTGGCTTTATTTCTCTGTTTTAGAAAATATCAAAGTGTGAACTTTAGAGTACTATAACTTTTTTGTTAGATAAGCAATGAACTTGTAATTTTTATATGATATTAACCCTATATATGGTTGATTTTCTGTAAAGTTGGAAGTCATTAGTGAAATGGACTTTTGAAATATGGAGAAATATGTATTTTGAAGCAATTCATATTTTTGAAAAAAAATGATAAAAATCACATTTTCTGCCCCAAATTGTTGTACAAATCATCACGAAACCCATCGAATGTGGTGTCATGTTTAGAGAATTTAATGCCCTTTAATATGCTACCACAAAAATGACAGAATGAGGTTCTGTTACAAAAATATCTTCAAAAGTGTTCAATACTAGTTACATATGGCGGCCATTTTGAAAATCCAAAATGGCTGCTCGGTCAGAGTTTTGTGCAAATGCCAACATCAATTTTCGGATTCCCCATGTTCTACCGATTCCAAATATGTATAGTTTTGCTAATCTCCAAAAACTTTGAACAAAAATACATAGTGAACCTGACTATACAGCAGCGGAGAGATTTCAAACCTTATGCAAAGTTCCCTCTGACTTGATTACATAACCAGGGGCGGCGCTACAGGGGGGCAAAGGGGGCGACCGCCCCCCCCCCCCCTATGATTTTTCAAGTAGTGAAAAAAGAAAAAAAAGAAGAAAAAAGAAGAAAAGGAGGAAGAAAAGGGAAGAAAAGGGAAGAAAGAAGAAAGAGGAGTATTAAAACGAGAGGTCTTAAACATATAACTCCATATTACCCCTGTTATTTAATGGAGAAAAAATATGACATCATCTTTTGGTCGAATTGCCCCTCCTATCAAAATACCCTGGCACCGCCCCTGTACATAACAGATATAAATCCATTCTTAAAGAGTATAGTTTGAGTTCTGGCAGAGATGAAAACTATTCTGTAAGCTTTCTCATTCTTTTGGTATCATTATCGAAGAGCATCATAGTAGAAATAACCCCTGAAAAGGACCTTTCTCTAGTGCCCTTTTATTCGAAATATGACTCTTGAAATAGCATAAAATTTTGCACAAAAATTTCATGCCACAGTATATGTAATGCCCATTTTTGTTGTGCAGTGATGTTCACTGTATGTGGATTTTCAGCAATATTTAGTTGATTTATTATCATTTTGATAGTTTAAAACCTCAAAATACACAATTATTCTTCTCAACTCTATCTTTTAGGCCAATTATTTAAAAAGATGTCGAGGTCGAGTGGTTTAAACAACTTGATTGGGATTGCGAAGTTCATTGGGTTCCAACCCCGGCACGAATCCCTTCTCAGCTCGAAAATTTCCTTCCGTCTTGCCGGTAGATACACCAGTATACATTTGCCACTCTCGACCGGCCAATATGTATAGTAAGCGGGTAATATGTGGGTACACGTTAGGAATTATCTGAAATGATCTGTGCGTTGATAATGCTAATAGCGGTTATTTGCCTTCACGGGCTCGATTGGCGCAGGTAAAACGCAATGGAAATGAAGGCTTCTGTTCAGCTGGCATTAGACGGTGTACATTTATACATTGCAATTGTTTTTGTGTACGTCATTTCTTTTTCACTGTACAGCTGTAAGGTGAACCTAGGGATTAACTTCCGAAAGGTGAAATAGTCTGATCAGTGGGATTCCCCCACTCTGTGTAGCCAATTTCCTAAATTTCCTGTTTTGACGAGTTGCCCAACGTCGCCTCAGCTTACAAGTCACGTAACCACATTATACCTATCCATATCAGGTTTATACATGAAAAGCATTTTACAATTTTGATTGATGATAACTCAAAAGTTACAACTGAGTTGTACGGTTTATTCAGCCGAAGTTCTCGAAAACGACCAAGTTAAACTTTTCTTGACTTACATTAGCCTAACTGATTTATAGAAGGCAAAGTATCAACTCTTAAGTTCTGTACAAATTATTGTTAATGTGGAAAAATACAAAAAGTATAGGAACAAATTCAGTTTTGTCATGAAATGAAAATGAGAAATTGATTTCCTAGAGTCAATTTTTGTACCGCCATTTAGTTGCAAAATTATGGTGATTTGTACGAGATAAAAAGATTGACATTTGTTACTCAATAAATCGGTGGGCTAAGTCTCCGGGACAGGCGGGATATAAAAAAAACTTGGCCTAAAGTAAGGCGGCTTCCGAGAATACGGGCCAAAGACTGTAGATTATATTTGGAGTCAGTTTTATGTCACTTCTAAAAATATCGTTTCTAAAATAATTCTTTGAATTTTACTCTTTAACAAAATTGATGGCCATGATCTGTGTACACATCAATTTAGAACTCGATACACATTTTTTTCCTTTAATTTATTTTCATCTTTATTCTAATGTTTCAACACGCCAAACTTGTTTCAGCCAAAATCTGTTCTTCAAAAGGTCATTGACAGAACAAGTCAGTGAAGTAAATTGTCATGAAACCAAATTAAGCAAAAAATAAAACAAACCTGTTGCATGGCATCTTTACGATCGGCAGACTGCTTTTTTCAGTTTGGCCCTTTGCACAAAAGGGGTCACAATTATGACTGGGTCGCGTGCCGCGAAATGGGGCCTTTACAAAAGAGGATCATCATCCTCACCGAACTTAAGTTAATCCCTCCGTAGCTCAGAATAGAGCCCAAATGAGAGAAAAGAAGGGCCTCTTGACAATAAAATCGTTTAAGGGTTCTAAACAAAGTCGCTTAATAATGCGTGGAAACAATGCGTCTTTATACAATGAAAGCTATTGATCTGTTTTCAATAGGAGGCGATTTCTCACAGACACTCTAATGAATGTATAAATAAAGCTGTGACGTCACAGTGATTCATGAAGTTTAGTTCATGTTTTACACATTCTACAAATAGTCGACTTGACAGTTTTTTGAGCCTTGAAAAGTTATTTCCGTTGAAGCCTTTTTCTTGATTTGTGATCCCATGTGGTCTCTGAGCAATTTCAGCTTTGTTGCCAAAAAAAAAAAAAAAATCGAATTTGGGCAATTTGCATAATTTGCATAAATCTAAATGGCTCCTTCTAGACAATATTTAGTAGCGAAAGACAGCTTTATAGGTACAATTCTATGTGCGCTATGATGCGTGACTGCAAATGTGTTGTTCATCGTGTATATGTACACGTAGCCTGTGAGACATCGAAAGGAGGTTACGCAGTGATGTCGGATAATAATATTTGATACCTCTATTAAGTTGTTCTGTGGACTGTGGGGCGTAGAATCCATTTCAGGTTTGTTTGTTTTTTTCAAATAAGATATCACCTAAATTCCATGTCAATACAAACTTAATTACACTTCAAACAACTGAAAGTGTAATTCTTCAGTTAGAACATGGACCTACAATTCCCTGCATGGTTATATGAAAGTACGCCTACTCCTAATGATTATATGAGATAGTGTAAGTAAAACATGTAGAAGGATTGGGGAGTGTTCACATATGACGTTGAATTAAACAAGAATCAACCCTTTCATAGAAAATGGGCCTAAATCGCTTAATTACGGCTGGTTGGTTGGTTTGATTGTTTATTTGACGTGACTGTTAATAAGTTTGGATGAAAGCAGAAAAATCATAGAAACATATTTATTTAGGGTAAGTTTGAGATAAATCGGACAAAGAAAAATGAAAGTTATGAATTTTTGGAAGTTGAGATCATTAGCGATATGGCGACCTTCGCATTGATAATGCGGTGATGTGTGATGTCATTATAAGAGAACTTTACCATTTGTTTTACATTACTCAAAGTGTATCCCTTTTCATAACTTATACTGAAAAGGGGACATTTCCATGGGAGGGCATGTACAAATAATATGTTACCATAATGAATCATGGACAAAATATCTGTTCTGTCATTAAAATGGACAAGGGGGTATTTTAGAATATTTCGATACATAAAAAGGGTTCTTGATCTCTATAATAAGACATGCCACATAATGATCGCATTGCCAAAATGAGATTCCCATTATCATTAGTGACTCAGCTTTTAAAAATCCTTAGCTTTCTATATTCTTTTTTTAAAGAGTTTTCTCAAATTTTCACTATTCTTCCCTGATTTTCTGCTTCTTTTCAATACAAATTTCCACAATTATATTCATCCCCTTTAACCTCTTGCTGTCTTGTGGCTGAAACTGACAGGAAATTGAAAAAGAATACTAAAAAAGGGGAAAAGAAAAGATCGAAACAAGAGGATAGTCATTCTAAACCCCTTTATTTATATTAGTAGGCTTACTTTCATTGTTAATGTTTTAAAAATATACTTTCAGTTGTTCAAGTATAATTAAGTTTACGTGATATGTAATAGCCAAAAAAGGGCATTAAAACTGGATCCTACACTCCACAAAGCCCCTAAATAGAGGTATTATATATTATTATTGGACATTACTGTGTAACCTCTTTTCGATGTCTCACGGGCTACATGTGCACGATGAACAACACACTTCAGTCACGTATCATAGCGCATGCATATAGAATAGTACGTAGATCAGTTGAAACATTCTGCGTAAGCTGTCTTTCGCTACTAATATTGTCTAGAATGAGCCATTTAGATTTATGCACATTATTATGCAAATTGCCCAAAGTCGATTTTTCGGCAACAAATCTGAAGTTGTTCGGAGACCACATGACTTAAACTATTTCATTCATATCTAACCTTTTTAGCCCATTTGACAGTCCTATTAAACCTAGAAGAGTTCTTTGCGTTGAAGTTTTTTTTTCTTCTTGATTTGTGATCCCATGTGGTCTCCGAACAATTTCAGATTTGTTGCCGAAAAATCGACTTTGGGCAATTTGCATAATAATGTGCATAATAATAGAGTAAAATTAAGCAAGCATAAAAGTGAAAATTTTATTGAAATCGGATGTAAAATAAGAAAGTTACGGTATTTTGAATTTTTGCATTATTTCATGAAACAGTGATATGCATAAGATGGGCGGTATACAAATGAGTGAACCGATGATGTAACCGATGTCACACACTCACTTTTCTTTTATTATATGAAATTTTAAATATTTTAATTTTTATGGATGTGATAATAAAGAATCTCTCCCTTGTATCAAAATAAGTTACAATAATGATAATTTTACATGTTTCATAAGGAGTCAAACCATGTTTTACATTATTGAAGCAAAAAATTGAAATACATGTATATGATATTTCATATAATAAAATACATAAGGAAAAGTGAGTGTGTGACATCATCGGTTCACCATTTGCATACCGCCCATGTTATACATATCACTGTTTCAAGAAATAATGCAAAACTTAAAAATGCCGTAACTTTCTTATTTTACATCCGATTTCAATAAAATTTTCACTTTTATACTGGTTTAATTTTACTCTATTTATTCTACTTGATATTAGTATGGACTTGGCCTTTAAGCCCAGTCAGCTTGAAAGGAAATTGGCCTCTTTTTCCCTACTATTTCTTCCCTCTTTCAACGGGTTCTGCATGCTTCTTAAAATTTACTTTTGACGACTCACATATAGTCAGGGGCTTGCCTGACAGAGCAACAACTATTCCATCCACACAGATGCTATCATAACCATATTACAAGATAATAGACCTGTTTATTAATTTCATGCATACTTCTTCAACAAAAGTTGCTCTTGACAACTCAAAATCTTGCCGTGCAGAGGCTTGTCATCAGACATAGTAACAACTAATGTATGCAGCAACGTGGATTCCATCCATACAGATTGCGATCTTAAAACTCTAAGAGCTCTTAGAAGGAACATCAGTACAGTCCAACAGGCCATTTTCGTAAAGCATTCAAATTTATACATGTTGGCCTAGCGACAAACTATTACATTCACCGATGAAAAGCTATTCTTTTTCAATAGTCAGAATGCGAATAGATCTGTTCACAAAGTTATTCAAATTTATGGATGTTTCTTTCCTGGGGACCTAGTAACGAGGTATTCCATTAACCTGTTATTAATGAATGAACTACAATACTTGGAATCCAGTTTGTATACATTACTTGTTATTATGTCTGACAAGCCTCTGACAAGCTTTCAGGTTGTCAAGAACAACCTTTGTTTTAAAAGTATGCATAAATTTTAAATATATTTGTGAACAGGTCTATTGCAATGTATAGGCCATTTTTGTAATGCATTCAAATTTGATACTCACCTCTTTGTCAAACTCCTAGTAACGAACTATTACATCCACCTGTTATAAGTCATTGTATTTCAATAGTCAGAATGCAGATTGCATACATTAAGTGTTGCTAGGTTGGGCAAGCCAAAATGTTTGTCCAATCTAACAATGCCTAATATATGCAATTCGCATTCTGACAACTGAAAAGAATAGGTTTTTAAGGTGAATGTAATAGTTTGTCACTATACATGCTATAGGCAAACATGTATAAATTTAAATACATTACGAAAATAGCCTATATAATAGGCGTTATTAGATTGGTATCGACAAACCTTTTGGCTTGTCCAACCAGGCAATACTTATCATGCTTAAATCTGCATTCTGACTATTGAAATACAATGACTTGTAACAGGTGGATTTAATAGTTCATTGCTATAGGAGTTTGACAAAGAGGCAAGCATTAAATTTCAATGCATTACGAAAATGGCCTATTCCTACACTTATTCTAATTGTACTTTTGTAGGCTTACTTTCGACAGTGGCTGCTGCACAACACAACAATACCATGAATACCGCCGTGTGTTGCAGCTGTCATTTCTGCCAATAGACTGGTTCTGTAATGTATACAAATTTATGCACACTTCTTCTCTGAGCACCTAGTGACGAGCTATTCCATTAACCTGTTTTTGTTTTTGTTTTTGTTTTTGTTTTTATAAATGAGCCTCAATGCTTGGAATCCAGTTTGCATACTTTTACTTGTTGCTATGTCCGGCAAGCCTCCGGCAAGCTTTAGGTTGTCAAGAACAACCTTTGTTTGAAAAAGAAGTATGTATAAAATTTGCAACATTACCGAAGCGGTCTATTTCTTTGCTATCCAGACTCTGTGTTAAAAGAGGTGCTCTGGAATTTCAGCTGCAGTGCACAATGACAATTGTTGTGCTCTGAATTATTTAATCATACACACAGATTTTGTGGCCTTAATTTTTTTTTTAAAGTTAAAATGTAATTGAACATTCAGAGCATTGTTTAAAAAAAACAGAAATCAAACAAATGTCATAAAATTTACTCCAAATTGAATTTGACATTCTCCGACTTTACAATGTGACAACCTCAGTGTGATACAAGTTATAAGTTCCGAGTTATAAATGATTAAAAAGGGCCAAATGTGGTTGTTTTTTTGACACCAGGTCACTAGCGTACCGGGGCGGGGGCAGGGGGAAGAGTGCCCCTTGACTACTTTTGACAGAAAAAAAATAAATTTTCCCCCTTTTTAGACCTTTTTTTTTCTTTTTTTCTTTCTTGCTTGCTTGTAAAAGAACTCTGGAGCCCCCCCCCCCCTCCACTGAGCTACTTTTGGAGCGCTGGGGAATTTTTTTTTGCGCCCCCCCCCCCCCCCATTGTATTTCAATAGTCAGAATGCAATTTGCATACATTTAGTGTTGCTAGGTTGGGCAAGCCAAAATGTTTGTCCAACTTAACAACGCCTAATACTGCAATTTGCATTCTGACTATTGAAAAAGAGTAGCTTTTGACAGGTGAATGTAATTGTTTGTCACTCGGCAAACCTGTATAATTTGAATACATTACGAAAATGGCCTACTCGAATAGCCTTTTATGAAAGGTTCTCCGAAAAACACGCATAAATTTGAACACATATAGGCCGACAGTAAACAAGGCTTTCCTAATGAATCTCTGTTGATGAAACACCATGCATAATATTAGGGGCATGCTTGCTATTCATAAGGACCGCTATTCATAGAAAACCGCTATTCATTTAACACGCGTTATGAATAGCGGTCCTTATGAATAGTTATGAATAGTGGTCCTTATGGATGGAGGTCCTTATCAATAGCGAGGTAATTTGTCTATGGTATGCTCGCTATTTAGAAGGACCGCTATTTATACAAAACCGCTATTCATTTAAGCCCGCCTCACACTGTACAATCCGCTGCGATACGGATTTTGGAACTAATGGCATTTTGCATTAATTGTAACATTTGAAACATGTAAAATTATCTTATGTGAGGTTCGAAATATGTAAAGGAACAATGAAATCAAAATTCTGTTAAACTGCAAGCCTTTAATTCGGAGTAAAGGCCAAATCGACTTCAAATCGTAGCCAATCGCAAGATTGCTATGACGTCACTGCGATTCGCTTTTATACAGAAAAGGGGGTTCGCAATAGCCATGAATTTAAATTTTAGTATTCACAGGACTACTCAGAACTTTGGACAGTATGATTTTCCATGTTTTAATGTTCATATCAAGTACTCTAACATTTTTTTTTTCCAAAATCGTATCGCAGCGGATCGTGCAGTGTGAGGCGGGCTTTGGTCACGCGTTATGGATAGCGGTCCTTATGACTAGCGAGGTTACCCCTAATATTATGTTAGTTGTTGCCACGTCGGACGAGTACGTAAATTTTAATGGTCGTCAAGAGCAACTCAAATTTTTAATGAACACCCCATGCACAATTTAAACCGTGAGTTATGTTGCAATTAAGTGCGACATAATTCCCAACGAAACATCCACAAATTTGAATATAATTTGTACTGTTATATCAGTAAGCATATGGATATAGACTTTGCATTTCTAAATAAAGAAAAGAAGATACAAAAACACTAACCACACTAACGGAAATGAAATAGAGTACTATTTTTTTTAATAATAGTAGGTGTAGAAACATTTTTTCTTCCTGCGCTTCCGTCACGTTTATTAAGTTATATTGTACGAAGTAAAGGTATCAGTGATATCAAATTTCTAATAAATCTCGTATTTGATTTTGAATCCGGATGGATTCCGCCTCCTGATCGGAATCACTTCACACTCTTCCGATGCTATCAAACTAAATTGATAAAACTCGTTATATCGTGTAAACTTGTCCACTCTACCTCAGGAGCGAGGCACAGAATAACTTGTGCTGATATAGAGAGGATCGATTTCTCTCTCTCTCTCTCTCTCTCTCTCTCTCTCTCTCTCTCTCTCTCTCTCTCTCTCTCTCAGCTGAATATAGAATTATGGACATTCTCTATACGTGAATATAGCCTATACAATATACACCTGACGATAGACTATAATGTTAAGAACAAGAGGGAGCAGAAGAAATTTTATCATAAAGATAACTGCCGCTTTTGTCATGATCAGGAAGACGGAGAGGGACCCCGAAACAAACAAACGAACAAACAAACAAACAAACACAGAATATGTGTTGGGGGGGTAGGTTAAAACATCTCCGCAAGAGCATGAGGCGAAGGGTGTGTCCAGACATTTAGGGCGCCACTGGCATCATGGTGGGGGCGGAGGTGGTGGGGGTTGGTACGGATATGAAATGCGATTTACCGAGGAAGGTGGTGTGTGGGAGGGGTGGTATCTAATTTTTCCACAGCACCCCCCCCCCTTTCACCCTTTTCTTTCCCTCCCCTTCTCTCTCTCTCTCCCCCCCCCCCTTTTCTTTCGCCATTCGATTGTGGGGTACGTGCCCCATACCACCCCCCCCCCTGTTTCTTAGTCAGTACGTATTTACATGTATAACTCAAAACTGATAATGACCTAATCATTATAATTTAAGTACACGAGAATAAAAAATACCGCCTTTGAAGAAACCGCGGCTCGAAGTGAAGACTACGCTCTATATGTTTCGTACTGCTACCCCGATAGGAATTGGATGTCGCAACGTCATCGTTTCCATGGAAACTGATGAAAATCTCGAAGGTGAAGATGTAGATCAGATGCCATCGGACAAAAGAAGAGAGGGAAAATCTATATAGTATAATATATCAACATGTAGGCAGTAAGAAAAATCATGCAACAAGTCTTCCGATACAGTTTTTTTCTTCTTCTTCTCGGCGAAATTTTTGCTTACATAAGGCGTACGGAGAGAAGTGAAGCTGTACGTCTTTGCCTCGAACAAGATAGACTGATAACGTGTGAAAGCAAAAGAAGTTTGCAAGAAATTAATGATCTTTAGAATGATTCTATTCCGAACAATTCTCTGCTTATAATTAAAGAAATTCTCATCAATCACATAATTATTGCTTTGTTAGTCTATATGTATACTAAATTATTGTGCAACGTGTATATACGGCTTTTCAAATCATGATATTTGATACTTCAATCTACTTTGTTATGATACAATTATGTATCACTTTCGTTTTTTCATCATAGCAAAAATTTCTCTTTCTCTTTCTCCCCTGTTCAATTTCTGTATTAAAAATTATATCTGAAATTATGATGTAGTCGTGAAATAAGTAAAATCCAATTGTCCTAAAAACGTAAGAGACCTTTCCTTGAAATGTGAAACATTCAGGTGTGAAATATTGCGTCACATTCTTTCGTATTGTGGCTCTAAACTCTAAAATCATGAATATCATCGTAACTAGAGGGATAACGAAAACAAACATGAAAAAGAAAAGAAATCCAGCAATATTTTCAAGATTCGTGTTATGTAGCTTCCCATGTCCAGTTTTGAACGGATTTTTTATTATGAATTTTCAAAAGGTAAATGTAGTATATGCTGTGATTATGTTTGATCACAAGTAAAATTTTTTTTTTAATTAATAATAATAATAATAATAATAATATTCCGCTTTTATATAGCGCCTAATACATCGGAGATGTCTCTAAGCGCTTTGCAGATATATTATTACCCCGGTCATCATATTCTGGCTTTCCCGCACACAATGTATGCACATTCTCCACTCCCTGGGGAGTATTCCAGCAATGCATGGGCCGTGGCGCTCACATTGCTAAGCAAACAACATTAACTTTCGCATCCTACCGGGTACCCATTTAACACCTGGGTGGAGAGTGGCAAATGTAGAGTGACGTCTTTCCAAAGGATGCTAGTGCTGCGGTGGATTCGAACCCCGGACCTCGTGGTTCAAAGTCCGTTAATTGCTATTCGCAATCTCCCTTTTCCTACGCTCAGATTCTATCATATGTTATCCGTTGTCTAGCAACCACAATTTCATATATTCTACTTCTGTACATCAGTCATTTCCTCGGACGATAATTTTTTTTTTCCAGTCCGGGTTGATAGCACAAACCATCGTCAGTCACATTACGCGGTCTGAAATACATGGGATGTAGACTAACACATATACACAGCCACCCTGTGCTTTAGATGTAAATTTTATTTAGACTTGGCTCAGACCCAAATGCATTTTGATTTGGAGTACCTGTGAAACAGACTCTGTGTTTGCAGACATAACTTCAAATATTTCATGCATGTATGATATTCTAATACAACCTCCCCCCCCCCCTCCAAAAAAGTATATATTTTCAAAAGTGATCGAACGCATAAACGTGCAGTAGAATTTTTCAAGATAGGCGAGGAATGAAATAAATGAGTGGCTAGACATTAATTTTATAATCTTGAAAAGTCAAGGAACAAGAAATTAACAAAATAAATATATAGAAATTAACTTATTTTACATTCAAAATAGAATTATGTAGTAATATAACAATACTACTAATATATAGCATTAAATATGAATTTCACGTTTTATTTATTAAATTTTTAGCGTGAATAAAATTAGTGCCTTTCATTTGCATCTGCCGTTTGTATAGAAAAATAAATCTTAGCCTCTACATGTATATTGCCTGTATGCATAGATATCATTCTGTAAAGAACTTCGAAAGAGCTGCTGTGGATAATTCTAATGCAAATCTTAGGCGGTGAAATTAGCAATGAAATTAAATTCCACTTTTATATGATTTAAATTTGGAATTGTTATGCTTTCGGTGTTTATTATATTTCTTAATTATGTTATATTTATTTAGTTTTTATATTATGAACTTAACTCTTCGTGAAAAAAAAAAGTTGAAGACCCATGAAAGGCAGAACTCTTCATTGAGATCTCAGGTAGAAATTAAAGCCTATATGCATTCCGTGAAACTAATTAGTAGCAATCAATTATGCACTGCCCGCTGATTGGTTAAAATACTCGTGTAATTGTGACGTAGCCGTACTCATTACGTGCCATCCAATGGGCGCGCCGGAAAGGGACCCCCTGAAGAGTGAAATTCTAATGAATGAACTGCGTGCGAAGCGCTCAACTTCACCAGAGCTACTTGTTTACAGCTGCGACTCATGCATTCTACGTGTATACTGTATGCGGTTTTGTGTGATTGAGAATTCTATAGAACTTCCCAAGATCAAATGAAGCGTGGCAGGGCTTTTACTTCTCCCGTATAAAAAGCTCAGGTGAGCCAAAATTCGCTAACAGTTGGTGGTGATTGATGCCCTCTCCTCCTATCTCCGGGGACCACATGAAATTGTCTGTGGATTCTTTTTGCGGCTCTTAATATCATGCAGCAAGTTTGTTCGTCTTGAGCCCGCCGTCTTCAACTAACTTGTTGCGCTGGGTTGATACACTCCAGCTAGCTGACTCTGTACGTGTGTCTTGCAAGGCAAGGAACACCGACCGTCTTCTTCAACACTCTACGGATTCGGAAACCGGGGATTTTTTCCCCCCAACTTGGATATATTTATTTCTACGTCTACTTCGTTGTATCACCGTCGACATTTTGGGCTATTACTTTGCTAGCCTGTAACGTAAGTTATTCATGATGGCATTAACTAGTTGCTTTCACCTGTCATTATGATTATCTTGTTGAGTGAGAAAAAAAGTGTACGTGAATTTTATTTTTTTTGCTTGTGATACAGTGGTATTGCCTGGCCTCGGAAACTGTGCTGGGAATATACGTCAACCAAACGTAGGCCGAGCGGGGCAAGAGTAAAAAAAGAAGAGGTTGGCCACTGTTGAGACAGGCTTAGTTTTTTTACACAATATAAGGAACACTATCATGAGTTTATTTGAGTGACTAGCGCAGGGTTTATTTTCTCCCCCACCCATTCTTCTCCATCCCCCCTTTAGTTAAACTTGATCTTCCACCAGCTCGTGTTTATTTTGTCTTCGAGTCCAGTAAAGTCATCCTCATCACAATTTAGGAGGCCATTTTCATCAAACCATGCTAAATCTATATTGGAAGCTTGCTTTACTTACTGCAAAGATCCTTGAAGCATGAAGGCAGTTTTTATCTTTAGCTCTAAAAAAGAATTTGTTAAGGGATTTGCTGAACTATGAATGATGAAACTTTTGAATAGGTCTAGATAAGCACAAAGGTTGCAATTTTGATTTTTCCCCCACTGGTGTAGATTTCATTTAAGAAAAAAGTACTAAATGTAGTTCCATTATAGGCCAACATATTTCCCATGTATATGCTTAAGGTTTTTCCTGAACATTATTTTTTTATTCAAGTTTTGTGTTACGGCCTGCTGCCTGCTTTTATTTAAGTGGACCATTTACCATTTTCTCTACATTTTACTTAATTTCAGTGTCGCCACACGTACAGAATACAAGCCTTTTCCTGGTCGACATAGAGTTCGACCTGACGATATTACGAGAGCCGCAGAGCATCAATGGCGTCTATGCACTGTTCCTTCCCTTCGGACATTCATCACCAACAGCCCTGTTCCAGCATGCGTCTGGACGAGTGCTGCCAAGTGCCAGACGTGATGAACCGCAAAAGAAGGCCCCACCGACTTACTTTACATAAGGTATATGCTCACCAAACGCTTTACTGACATATCTTTATTTACCCTGGTTGAAATAAAATATGAAAGGACAGTTGGAAGTTCATGGGGTTCCTCTCAGAAGATATTCAAATTCATGGGTGCACCTGTGATGCTGTTGCTGATTTTTTGAAATCACAACTTATCGTATGTTAACAAGAAAAATAATTTGATGCCATGTCAGACAACCCTCTGAAACTGGGTATCTAGTAGGTGAGCTGATACAGTTTACTTATTCATTCACATTTCTTTTAGGAAAAGTTGCACTAGAGAGCCATAACACTTGCCTGAGTGTTGTCTGATATATCAGCAGGGTCAGCAGGGGATATTCAGAGAATGAGAGGAGTCCATTTAGCATGCCTATATGCGATAATGCAGACTTATTCACTCACAAATTGAATGGCATTTCAAGTAAATTTGAAATATTTGGGATGGCATGTTGTAAAGAGAGCAGCACCCCTTCCCCTATACAATTTGTTGCAATACTGTAGGATACTCAACATACGTACATTCAGAGACACATTCCTTAGTGTTTTACAGACCAGTTCACAAATTTATTCAAAACTTATGCATATTAAACTAAATATTCTCTTGATGACACCGAAACTTGCAATAGGTTTGCCCAACATAGCAACAAGTAATGCATGCATGGCGGACTCCATACAAACAGGTGAATTTAGTACACACAGCTAGCTCTTCACCAGTTGTTTTGCCAAGAAACATTCATGAATTTGAATATGTTAGTAAAACAATTATCTTTTGCCAAATATACCCCTGAATGGAATATTATTGCGGAGGTGGATGAGACTCAAATACATACATTACTGATTATCTGTGTTTTCGCCAAAACAAGAATAAACAATGCAGTTCTAGAGGTTACAGAGTTCACTCTCATTTAGAACCGAAAAGAGGCTGGTAAGAAAACATACACAAAAAGGCAAGTTCAATGTGAGGTCTCTCTGCAAAAATAGGATTGCGGTGGAGGTGTTGGGGTATAGTGAGTTACTGAGCCGAGGCATTCCATTGTTAATATCCCAGAAAAATAACTGGTTCTATAACAGTAGAGGCGCCAGCATTTTAAGCAGCTTTTCACTTCAAATTCCTTGTGACGTCTCAGTTCAAGCTCTGTTGCAATAGTTTTGTTTTTACCTGTGTTAAAAATCGGAATGTCCTTGTGAGTTTTTATGCTTATGTTTTTTTTTGCATTTTTGTAAGAAATTAGCATAAAAATATTGGATATTTTGTTAAATCATTATGGTAGGTGTAGGCATTTTTTCAGTAAAATAATGAAAATATCAACATTTTTCAGACAGGGTTAGAGCTTCATGTAATAAGGCAAGTCTACATGTAGGTTCCTGTGTTTTGTATTTTAGAAAAAAATTGATTTGGGAAAATGGGAGAAAACAACAAATAGGGAGTAAGAAGTCAATAAGATAAAGAATAAGAAATCTAATCATTAAGTTTGTTAGATATCGCATATATGGCTACATGTTTATCAGATTGTAGTCTAAAATCATGATGCGAACGATAATAATTTTTCTTTTATTTGTTCAGTTGCACCTTTCTCAATACAAGGAAATTAACAGTCTGTGTTTTACAATCACACAATGCCCCTCAAGCAGTACAGTGTCTGTAAACCATGTACATTGCATACATGTACATGCATATTCAAGTTCAAGTGCAACCTTAACTACTCGAAACCTTTTGTCCCAAGAGGTGCTCGAGTTGCTCTCCAAATATTGACCCTTCTCAGCTATCATCTTGAGTATACTTGATAATGGGTCTCATGATTTAAAGGTATGTGTTTATAGAGAGGAAGTGAAGGTATTGATAAAAAAGCGGATTAGACGCTGTAATCCTCTGGGGTTGATTCTGCTTGAATGGGGCAGACACAATGGGTACATTGGGAAGTTCACTTGGGGGGGGGGGGCTGACTCCTTTCTGTTCTTTCTCTTATTCATTGCTTGGGTCTTTTCCTGTGAGGTGAAAAGGAAAAGCTTCCGAAAGCTTCTGTGCCATTTATAGCGCAGAGCTGGTCATTCAACTCGTGGCACGACTGACTAGTTTGCAACAGGCTGTCAGATCATACTGTGCACAGTTATAAATATGGCTTACTGTCATCAGCTTTGTGTAGTGCATAGATAGACAGACTGAGGAAGAAAAAGGGGGGGGGGTGTACATGTACATGTATTTACATGTAACAGGTACTTTTAGCCTACTATATAGGTTGTGTGAAAAATAGATATATAAATAACATATTTTTCAGTCACTGGAGCTAATTTTCTGTTTTACTAAGTATAAGTACAATTTGCTTCCACTTGTTTTTCTTTTTCCAAATAGCCTTCCAGGGGGGTGTTTCACAAAGAATAAGTTTGACTTAAAGTCATGCATAAGTGCCAATGCGCATACATGTACGGTATTAAACATGTAATCTCATTGGTAGATTACCCAATAGCGCGCGCCCTCTGAGCGTGATCTGACCAATGCGGTGATGTGTCATATACCGCACACAACTAGGAATTTAAGTGCGACTGTAAGTCAAACTTATCTTTGTGAAACACCCCCCAGAGCTATTACATACATCTCCATCCACTCTTGTATTGTTTCTAACTGTCCATGCATGTACATCGTGGAGATACAAACTCTGTGGTTATATGGAGAAGGGAAAGAGGAATAAGGGTTGGGGTGATAGAGGGGGTACTGTACAAGGGTTATAGGGGAGAGAGAGAGAGAGAGAGAGAGAGATGGGGGGGGGGATTGAAGTGAGATGTTTGGATGTGAGACGATGACAAATGGGGAGATGTACAAATTTTCATGAAATATTTAGAAGTGTGGGAGATTGGATAGAGAGACCGTCACCGTGGGAGAGAGATCATTTCTTTCCAATTCCTCTACAAAGAATCGAAAGAAAGGAGAGTAAAGAGCTCTGAAGTTCTCATGTCAAATCTCAGGGGAACAGAATCATAAAAACTTCATGTGTCAAGTACAGTAGTTGGAGAGTTTGATAAATTTAGCTACTACATTTAAACACTGGCTAAATCCAGCACTCTGTGTACATGCACATGTATTGACTGCATGTCTGCAATTCGTACAGCACATTTTGGTCTGTTACATCGTGTATTTTGTTTTGTGGTCGAAACTGAATGAATTTATGCTTAGAATTCATAGTGATGATTATAGGATCACACTGTACTGTAGGTAACTTTCTTTGCACTGGCCACTTCAAATTTTCTAGTTCAGATTATTTATTATCAGTGGCACCTTTCCAATTCATGGTGGCTTTTTACAAGAATATAGTAATTTCCTTTGCTGGTAAGGAGGAGTCCTGCACATTTATAGGAAAAAAAATGTACTCTTGTTTATTTTGTTTAAACCTACATGTACATTCCAAAATACAGAAAAGTCCTACTCGAGTGTACATGTCGTATAGCCAATTTGCTATGTATGCTATACTGTACATTTTGAAAATATTAATCTAACATGTAGCGTGATGAACTCTGTGATGAATTATTGAATTTAATCCAGTCATTACACTCTTAAAACTCCAGCATCTTAATGAATACATGCCTGCCTGCCATGCCTGTGATATTTTGTCAGAAATCTGTCTTGATCATTGCGACATCATAGCGGCGACAACTCGTCACCGAGGGATTTCTGAGTCTTAGCCTTGTTGTCGGGATAGTTCTTCATTAGGTGGGATTTTAATCAGATGCGCTCCATGAATTTAGTGTGACATCCAGACTCTGTGGCTTCCTCGTTAAAGTATGTGTGTGTGTATGTACATGTATGGCTTTAAACACTTTTTTACAGTCCAACATAAATTGTTGGCAGTGTTAGTAATATTCAGAAAGAAGGAAATGTACAATTGTACATGTGAGAAATTGTTTTAAGGATAGTCCATTTCATTACTGTTGTAGCTGTAGCTAAGCGAGAACGGATGCGGGCTAACTCGGCACTAGGGCGAACTCGGCCTTTTCGAAAAATCGCTGCGGAGTGAGCCCAGAGACTTAAAGTGATCGCAAACACTTGTGTTGAATTTCGCATTTAATTACACATTTCAAAACACTTAAATTCAAATTATTTGATATCAATGTGTAAAATGATTATCAAAGAAGTAATGGTGAAAATTTCAAGAAGTAAAATGATACAAAACATGAAATTTAAGGCTAAAAAATGGTACGGTGCGTAGCGTGGACTTCAACTCTTGAAACATTGTCACCGCGCAGTGCCGTGTTCGCCCTAGTGCCGAGTTAGCCCGACCCCGCGAGAACTTACTAAAGCCAGCATTTAAAACAGTAGGTAGCAAAAATAAAATCAGTGTAATGCTAAAAATAGACTTGTGTTTGATTTACGAATGTACATGTATGAGTTTCAGGAAGCACTTTCCTTTATTAAAACACATTCACTTTCCAAACATTACTTTTCCCAACATGTCTGATAAGTAAGACTAAATCATCAATATCTGGATAATGTGTGATTTGTATCGTTTCTTCAAGATGCTCGAATACGGACAGCTGCTTGATTTTTGAATGACATTTTCCTAAGGATTTCATGTTTTGTTAACTCTGGCGTCATCTGAAGATGTTTTGATGCGACAGAGACTACAGTATAGCATGTTATGAATAAACGAAAGAGCTGCACTGAAAATCATCTTGTAGAAAATGTTTTGTTTTATCTCAGTGATGTGTAATTCAAGTGCTTACATACGTGTATGATTGTTATTTTCCCCAAATGCCTATATTGTTTCTTTGACTTTTACTGTGCATGTAGGGATGTACATGTAAAGTGTTTGCAGTCATTTCACTTTTTTTTTTCTTGGCTTGTCTGTATTCATGGAGATTATGATGGTGTTACCGATATGAACATGAACAGTATTATGGGCCATAGCAATACCAAAAGTTGGTTTTAAAGTGACAGTAAACTGAAGCTCCTAAATAGGGCCATCTTTCAACGGGATTTGAAAAGTGTCCATGCCTCTCATTTTTCCCATCATGCCCCAATTTGTTTTGTAGAAGCTTTGAATGTACCTGCAGGCTATTTTCCACAATTGCAAGTCAAAAATAATAGTTTGAAGTATAAAATGTGCCTATTATCCAAACATGCTGTTTGTCAAAATTCAAAATAAAATGCAAATAATTTTCAAATCATAATCTTAATTTAGCAATGACTCACTGTAAGATGGCACTGTTCATGTTCTACCAGTTTAATGCCACTTTAAACAACCTTATTTTCATACCTACATGCACATGTACATGTAAAATATAGTTCTCTTGCTATGCTACAGTCATTAGATATGTTCTTAAAAGTGTGTAATTTCTCTATTTTGTGGTTATAGAACAGAATAGGCCTAGTACAAAAACTAAAGCTTGGTTAAATGTGAACATTTATCATAAATGTACTTGATAATGTAGGTCTATGCATTTTATAGGAAATTTGTCAGAAAAATCCAATAAACTGAACTCTTGAAGGGTTGCCTGTTAGTGATTTCTTTTTCTCAAAAGAATTTAAAAAAATTGAAGCAAAGCAGAACAGCCAATGATGCCATTATTTTTACAGTATTTTAAAGCGAATTTTGAAAGTTCATATGGAGAGACTGTCCAACAAAACTGACAAGGGATGTTACAGTAGAGAGTTGAAGATATTTGTGCACTAATACTTGTTTGATACAGACTTTATTCATGTAGAGTGAAGAGAGTACATTACATGTTGGTCATGGGCTCATGATGGACATACCAGTATCGATTGTTTCTTTCTAAAACTCTGGAAGTAGTCAAGGTTGGAACATTTAAATTCCACTCCCTAAAGAAATGGATTCAATCCTCCGGTAGGCTCAGGATGTGATGAATACTGCAACTGCATTGACCCTGTCTTAATTGTAGGAGGGTTAGGGGTGCGATCGATAATCGTCCATTGTTGGACTGACTGTGACAGATCAAACAAATCAATGGCAGAGAGTCGTTCAGGCGGCAGAGTCACTTTAATTCTGAAGAGGATTTCAGCGCAAGAAAGGGATTAACACAATGGAGTGACATGTACACCAATTTGCCTCCTGGTGAAGGGAAAGTTGTCGATAATGGGGAATGAATGGGAGACACAGAGAGGGAAAGTGGCTTGAAACGTGACTTGTACCATTGTGCTTTTGAATTTTTTTTGATGAATCACTTTTACCGTTGTCCGTGCCAAATGGGACTGTTGTTCCTTCGGTCAAGAATACTGCATTGCACTTTTGCGGTCATTCACCTCAAGAGGTCGATTCTCAGTCTTCAGATTCACTGATAGTTGAAATCAATGAAATTACAGATACACTGTATATCTCTGTTCTAAGGAGGTTTTTCTCTTTTCTCTCACTTTTCAGATTAGAACTGCAAATGAAATAACATTGGCATTTGCCATTTTGAATACGATTTCTGAAAGTAAACACCTTTTTTTTCTCTCTTGTGTACATGTACTTCCAAGAAAACATTCAAGTGCATTTCTGATCTATAACATCCTTTTCTCTCAACTATTGAAAACCTCTTTTATGCCCCCCCCCCCTGCAATTTATGTAGAAATGACTCAAAAATAAAGAGATGAAAATTTCCATGGGGAGTAAGCTCCTTTGTAATATGTCAGGATTTATGTGTCTCTTCTGTGACTTCAATTTTTTAACTCTACATAAAGCTTATAAAAAATGATGAAAATGTAAACAGGGGGCATGCATGTAGGGAAATTAACCGCAATTTCCCCTCCTAAATAGCAAAAAAAAAACAACCCCAAAACAGACGATTCTGCAGTATAAGCCTACTATACTACAGTCTACATTTCTCTTCACAAAACAGTGCTAAATTGTTAAAGGAAACCAAAACCCAAGGAGAGAATCAATGTTATTGGAAAGTGAGAATTCAGAGAAGCACTTTACAAAAAGTTTCATTAAAATTGGTTAAAAAATGAGAGAGTTATGGAAGTTTGAAAAGTCTCGTTTTACTTTCTATGGGGATCCTCAAATTGGCAAAATTGCTTCAAAATGGCTGATTTTGTGAACAACTCTCCATTTATTTTGTACACAGATTTTCAGATTTTCCCCCATTATCTTTCAAGGTGCAGTTAATCTCCTTCTGAGTTCAACATATATCATGGGAAAATGTATTTTACACCACATATGTCGAGTTCAGGAGGAGACAAGGAGTACCCTGCGAGATAATGGGGAAAATCTGAAAATCTGTGTACAAAATAAATGGAGAGTTGTTCACAAAATCAGCCATTTTGAAGCAATTTTGCCAATTTGAGGATCCCCATAGAAAGTAAAACGAGACTTTTCAAACTTCCATAACTCTCTCATTTTTTAACCAATTTTAATGAAACTTTTTGTAAAGTGCTTCTCTGAATTTTCACTTTCCAATAACATTGATTCTCTCCTTGGGTTTTGGTTTCTTTTAACCCCAGTTTGGATTTTAGAACAATTATAGTCCATGTATCAGAAATGGGTCCTGCATTTTTAATTTTTTTTTTGACCATGTTTTTTGGAGGATGTTTGCCGATAAAGGCAATACATACAGTTAACCTTGCATAACTTGAAGTCACATAAGTCGAATTTTACCTAAATCAAATCACTTTTCTTTACCAAACTATGCAAAACGTTTTATTTACATTTCCTAAGTCGAATTTTGCATTAGTCGAACTATTCTTTGTGGTCTTAACAGATTCGACTTATGCAAAGTTAACTGCATTTCATTTCAGTACATGTAACAAATAATACAAAGGACCCCCCCCCTTCTTTAATTTCAAACCTTTATCTATATATGTGCATACATAATACATGTATTTCCTTATTTCGTGCTGCATATTAATGCATTGTATTTTTAATACCTTGATTGACAGTACAACATATTAAGCCTACAAGTATGGTATAGTGTATATAGGGACCCAACACGGAGAGGCCAAAGTACAGATTACCTTTATCAAATTGCCTTCTTTGCCACATTTGTAAAAGGCAAAAAGTCAGTGGGATAGTGAAATGAGTCAGTCTTATAACAAGTTCAACAAGTTCAAGAGGGGCTCCATGGAGGCTATAATGCTTGTTAGGAATCAGAAAATGCCATTTTCTCACTTTCTTTCCAATTCCTCTCCTTTCTTGTGGTTTAAAGTTGTTTGTTTCATCCTTGGCTTGCATTTGGAGAGGTTTTATCCAACATTTGTTGGAATCTCGTTAGTTTATGCTCTAGTTGATTTGCAGGGGAGTATATAAAGAGAGGAGAGATGCAAGAGATTTATTTCTATGAATTCAGCCCTAAAATATATTGAGGTGACAGCACCAAGTATTGTTATTGTGCATTTCTCTAAGGGATTTTGGCACATAGTCTCAAACCATTTGGAAAAAATAGATTTTGATATGAAATCATGAATTCAAGGAAATTAAACAAACTGCAATGTACATGTACATGTCAGAAGTTTTTAACAATATTTCCATTGTAAGTTATAAAGAGAGAATTATATTATTCACATTGGAGAAAAAGACTACCCAATCAATTGTGTAATTATGCTAGGAGGGAAAGGCAAGTTTCTGTCAATTAAAAGTCCATTTTTTACATTTTCCAGGAAAAAATTTGTCATGTGGGCAGGATTAATTCTTGTGAATTAAGAATAAAACATCTGGTCATGCTGTGCACGTGTGAAAAAAAGAATCTGAGTTCCATGCGAGCTTTCTAGTGCATGGCTATATTCATGGGTTCAGTGAACTATTGTAACAGAAAATAATAATAAAACAAAATCAACAAATTCTGATCAAATATTTCATAGTATAATTTATGGAAAATAAAATACTGATTTAGAAAATCAATTCTAATTAAATGGTCTTTTGTTAAACTAAAACATTGAAATATGGTATGAAGAACACGAAGTTACATTGTACATTGTAATTCGATCTTCTAGAGAATCTTTTCTGCAAAATCATATTTTGTAAATGTTGCATTGTAGTATGATTCCTATTCAGAATGTCACTATCTAGCTAAGAAATAGAGGGGGGGGGGCCAAGGGCAATTTAGGAGATCCTTTAGTAAGGATTTGAAAGGTAATTAATGATAACAAGAAGCCAATGAAGGAAAAGCCATAATACATGTATGGGTTGTATTTTATAAAATGGCAGAACAGGGTAAACAATCCCCACATAATAAGTTTAACCTGACTCCATTGATTATTCAAAAGTCATTTTCAGATTGACCAAATAAAACCTAGGGTGTCATCAATTTGACACTGTTCCTTCCACATCATGAATTATACAGATGGTATGAAAGGACATGATATAGGAAATGATGTATGGGAATGTTTTCCTCATGAGCTTGAACTTTATGAAAATCTGAATGTACTTTGGTTCCTCATATCAGTTTTTCTCATTAAAAAGTTGTTGACCGATTTGACAAAGTGAATGTGCTTTGTTTCTTAATGAAATAGAAATGCAGATCATGGAAGAAAAAAAATGTGTGAGGCAAAGAGCGAATTTTTAACGTGCAGATGTTATTGCCATTATACATGTACTATGCATGATCTGAATATTATGTAGAACAAACATAGGCTAGTATGTACATGTACATGTAGGCCTACCCATATATGTGGTGTGTGGGGACATTAATTTTTAGTAAAGTGAGTAATTGAGAGTGCTGAACTCATAAGCCACAACTATTCTACGAACGGGGGGTTTTCATCGTAGCTGTGATCAGCTCATTAGCAGAACAGTAAAGCATCACAAAAACAATGCTGGGCTCACTGATAATTCTACCAGGGTGTCTTGTTTTTGTAGGAGGGCTAAAGTTTTCAATGAAGACATTTTAGGTTGGGAAGGCATTGTGTATTGCTGTCTTTTCTTGTTCTCTATAGAACACTAAGGAGAAGTTTCCTGTCGATAAATGGGGTAGTGTAAATTAGGTGTGATCGCAGGAAAGTGGCGATTTCCCTTGGCTAATCACAGCACAAAAGACTCCCCCTCGGTCTCGTTGTGAAGTCCCCCCTCTTCAGGAACAATGGAGCAGTCCTGAAACAGTTGGGCCTCATTTGCATACAGGCTGACAAATGCCAATTAAGGTTAGACCAATGAGGGACGGGGGTGATTCATGAGGGGCTGGCTGCGTATAGACTTGTTTGTTGCAGTGGATGGATCAAGTTCTTCTAGAGGTTAAAACTGTTGCAAACTTTTATCAGTGGCACATGCGCCTGACCCCATCACTGTGCACGTTGAGATAGCCCTTTATGATTTCTCCATTGGGAATTATTAACTGGATTGCATATATGGTGCTTGCCGGGATCCAGCCACTGTTTTCCAAAAGCGATTCCATTCTCAAGCCTTTTTGCCTTGGATATTTGGGAGGTTTTTTCCACGTTTGATCAGGATTTGGATACTTTAACGGATTAAAGAGATACCTTCTCTTGTTTCACAACACAGAGGTGTGTACAAGTAACTGTTGACCCGACTGTCCAACATGTTACATTTTTTCTAACAAAATGTTTCACCATTTATTACTTAATACGTAGTTTACCAGCACATATTGTCTTTTGATGGTGCATACATTACTTTCTTTTAGCAATGTACATGTAGGCCTAAACAGACTGCATAACAGTGAGACAGAGAGAGAGAGAGAGAGAGAGAGAGGAGAGTTTCTTAATACTACTGTTCATTCTAACACTACCTGTTGCAATAGACCGCTTCGGTAATGTATTAAAATTTTATTTATACCTTTCATACAAAGGTTGTTCTTGGCAACATAGAAGCTTGCCTGAGACTTGCTGGACATAGCACCAAGTAATGTATGCAAACTGGATTCCAAGCATTGAGGCTCATTTATAAAAAGCAGGTTAATGGAATAGCTCGTCACTAGGTGCTCAGAGAAGAAATGTGCATAAATTTGTATACATTACAGAACCGGTCTATTACAGTAGGCCTAATGCTTACCCATTGACTACTGAATTCTCTAATTCCCATAGGTTTGATACAGGGATCACCTGGGGAGCGTTTCATCAAGTGTCTTGTCAGTGATTTTTACTGACAAATTTTGCTCTCAGCCTATCGGATGCAAGGATTTCAGTAGCTTTGTTGTCGGTAAAAATCACTGACAAAACGCTAGATGAAACGCTCCCCTGGTTCCCTTAGGCAAGGAGTTAGTGTCGATTCAGACTTGGTTTTTGGTCATACTGTATCCCAGTCATTACCATGTATCTTGGAATACTACCCATAGTGTACATCAAAAATATAGTTTCCAACTTCTTAGGCGTATCTGCTCTGATCCAAACTATAATGGGGCTATTAAGTATGGGCTCAATGCAGTAGTCATCAGGTGTATAAATTGTTTGTAGTCAGAAATGATGGGACAAATTACCGTAGACATGCCCAAATACATGTTAGGGTAATTAAACACACTTTTGTCATAGGTCTTTAACAATACCATCAAATTGTTGCATTTTTTGTAGCAAGTAATTTTGTGATCTCTATATACATGTATAGGCCGACTGAAGTTCAGTTCTTGCTTTATGATGCTACTGAGAGCCTAGTTATGCATCGTATCATGCAAACCCATTAAGAAATGATAAGAATAGGATGCCCTAAACCATTACAGTTTTCATTGGAAAAAAGTTATGTAAATGGAGGGAGAAAAGGGTTGGAGGGAAGGTGGGGGTGGGGGGGCTGTATTTGCAAAAGTAGTAAAAAAACAACAACATATTCACACACTTTTAAGTGCTATTTATACATCCTTTGCATATCTCTTTGTATATATATGCTAATATTTGCTGCACTAGTAGTGTGTAAGTCCAAGGTATTTTTCCCCATACATTACCAACTACAGCAAAGATTTTAACATTTCTACCATCTGTATCATTCTGTTAGCACTACTGTGGCCTGGATCAGAGAAAATATCAGGGATAACGACACTTTCGATCTTAATTGTGTTCAGTACTCCATGATACTTGTTAACTTAAATGGGACACAAAAAGACGAAACACCTTTGGCGTGCCCTATTATAGGCCTGCATACAGAGTTACAGAATTGTAGAGTGCATTAAAAACAATCAAATCATGCTAATCAGTGTGTGCATTTTACATTAGTCAATACTAGAAAGTCCCTGCATTGATGTAATATTCAATAAATAGCTTTACATTCAGATCACACTCGCTGTGTTATTGCCCTTTATGCGAACCACTTTTTCCTCACTTTGGGTATTATCCAGTCATCTGTTTTTTTACACCATTTGCGTTGATAGACAACCACAGGCCTAATCCTCGTTTGATAGCGCAGAAAGGTCTAGGCTTAGTAGCCTGGCAAAAGGTTGGGCTACATCACATGCTCATGACAACGAGAATGCAATAATGCATCAAGGAACTGTTTGATTGCATGCACTTAATATTTACATGTACATCAAGGAGGTACTAGGAATATAGGCCTATACAGTGTACATATCTAGATTCTATTTTATACTTTTAGGCTTACATGTAAGTCACACTGCCAAACTAACTCCAAATTGAGCAACAAAGAGACAAAATTGTATGATTTTTTTTTTTTTTGGGGGGGGGTGTTGTCTTATCTCATGTTGGTCATGTTGATGTGACTAAAGCATTAGCTCTCCATGTACCCTTGATAATGACAGTATTTGGTTTCAATATTAGTATTACATGTATGTCTGACAAACATTTCCCTGTGTACTTCAATTCTTTCTCATAATACTTGCATGTACATTTACGAGAGGCTTACACTACCCCGCAGTTTTTCCCAACTTTTCACACATATTTTCACTTTCATTTAGTCTTAAAACTGTGGAACTTTGTGTTCATACATTAATTTGTATTGTATTGCACCAGCTCTTCCCTCTGATAATTCTGCTGTAAATAGGTTAGTGTGCCCCCCCCCCCCTCCACAACCACCACCATTACTTGACTTTAGGCAATAGGTGAACTATTAGCTTTGAAATAACAATCATTACAGTGTGATTGTCAATCACTTTTTGGGAGTCCATCTGATCAAAATGTTTCATTTGGTAATCGTCCCCAAGGATAAATAGTGCATTGACACAGCACAGATGTTGCCTGTAGGTGTGTGGAGGTGAGATGCACACATGATGTACAATCTAGCGCAGGAGCCAAGTTTTTCCAATTTACTTGACAACAATAGCAGTGGTTAAAACCAATTTGGTCCGTGGAAGCAAACATCTGGAAGTTTTAGTTGTGATATTTTGCATTGGTTTAGCCTACAGGAGGAATGAGTTTTGCTCTTTAGATGATGATGATTATGATATTCATTGTTCGTCAAGTTTGGTAGTCGGGCCTACATGTACATGTAAGAAATTCTCATGCTCACCTACGGCTTTTCTTTGGAGTGGTAATAGAGATACAACTGAATTTGAAGAGTTTAGTTTTCTCTAGAGAAGAAAATAGATTTTCTTATTTTCTATGGAATCTCCCCCCCCCCCCCCCCCCCGAAAATAAAGAACAAAAAATTGTAGTAAACAAAGAAGTACATTTTACAATAATTACAGAAAAGAAATTGTTTTTTCTTGGGAATACATGTACTTATTCAGTTTAATAGGGTCTTCTTAAATTTGTTCATTGAAGGAGTTTATTGACTCTTCTCCAAACTAAATTGACACTGTTTACCGAACATTACTTTGGCAACCATGATATCTTTCTATTTCCTCTTCCTTTGCTGATATCCAAATTCCTTGATCCTCTTTTTAACCGCAAGGATGCGGGTGCACCCACGGACATTAATGACATGCACAAATGTTATTACTATTTGGTAAAAGAAAATATGGTATTTGTTTTCACGTTCATGTAATGTAAATACTGTCAACATGAAATAATCTCTCCTATTATCCAGTGTTGACATTCATGTTGCTATTCATCCCTTAAGTAAAGCTTTAGTCACTCAATTTCTTACTTTTTATACTTTTGTAATCCCCCAAGGATATGTACTTTCCCCACAAATATAAAAACATTTATGTTATTATTTGGAAAACATAATTACATGCACAAATGTTATTACTATTTGGTAAAAGAAATTGTGGTATTTGTTTTCACATAATATCAATATGAGGTGATCTCCCCTACTATCCAATGTTAACATTCGTGTTACTATTCATCCCCTAATTTAAGCTTCAACCACTCAATTTCTTACTTTTTTTAACCACAAAGGTGCCCACGGACATAGACATAAGTGCATACCTTGTTATTTGGAAAAAGAAAATGGTGTTTTCACATAATCTAAATATGACATCATCTCCTCTGCAATCCAGTGTTTATATTCATCCCTTGATCGTCTTACTTTCTCTCTCTCTCTCTCTCTCTCTCTCTCTCTCTCACTCTCTATCTCCTCTATCTGTCTCTCGCTGTCAACCTTTTTCCCTGTTTTTTCTTTGTATTTGTGTACTTCTCAATCTCAAAGTTTTCATCCATCACAGGTTGGGTACCAAGTAGTAAAGCTTGGATACCCCAACTACATGTATCTATGACCAATTGACCTTTTTCGATTACGATACGATTGTCATATACTAGTAATTGGTGGACTTCAAATTTTTGTAATTTTTTTGAAAATGTGTGTCTTTTCTTTTTTGCAGCTTGGATACCTGGAGAGTTGGGTAATTCTTATCTGGAATTCCAAGGATCTAACCCAATGTGACATAATCTGCAGACAATTAAACTGATTCTTTTCTTTCTCTTCAGCTTGGATACCCCGACGGTCTGCTGTCTAAGGATCTGACGAGGTATAACATTATGATTGGCGGTCCGGAGGCGTTGAGAATCAAAACCGAACCCAAGGCACAAGAAGTCCCCACAGGTTTTGAGCTGCCAGACGAACTCTCAGGGAGCCCCATAGGTAGGTCATCTGCTTACACAAAAAGGAGTGTATGGGACTGTTTCGCAGTGCATAGCATGGTGGGGAATAATACCTTGATTTGGAGAGTGATTTATCTCTGGAAAGCTTCATAAGATCTCTTGGAATCTCAAAAAATATCTACAAATTTTCAATTTTACAATTTTGGCAAACATTGAGAGAGCGCCAGTGCAGTAAAGGGTAAATTCTGGGAAATTTCCCTGGAACAATTTTGCACTAGCCTACATTGTATCTTTGATACCTACAGGTTAAGAAATATTATGAAACTTTAGCTAGTATGCCTACATGGAAAGCGACTCTTTTTTTGGGGGGGGGGGTGGGGGGGAGTCATGTATTTGATTTGGCACAGTGTTCATTTGGAACAACTATATACAGTTAAAACTAAACATTGATAAATCTCCAGTTCTGCATGATTTTCATATTCCTTTATTGCTTAAATGCAGCATCCTATGTACAGCAATGTATCACTTCAAAACTTCAGCCTCCTTGTTTGAAAAGAATTCTCACAAATACACTACACAGTGACAGTACGTGTGGTAGTATTATGCATTTTATCGTTCAAAACAAGAGGCTTTTTAACATATATGAACCATTAGTAGTTCAGCACACGCATAACACTGCATACGGTTGAGATATATCCTGTTAGGCTACTGTACATGACATGTTTACGTAGGTTGATTGTAGACATACATTCATGCCGCATGTGGAAGGGCTAACAGCCATTGCCAAAACTCTTTAATCCAGCGAGATTTAATATTTGGACACGTGATGGGCAAGCACTTCTGAACTAATTCCAATGCCATAACAAAACACTGTTACCCACGGGCACCGTGCCAGAATGATCAAAAAGCAAGTAATTAGGAAAATGAACTCAAGCACGTTTGACCTAAATGTAATGAGATATTGTTTGGTTTCAGTATGAAAGGTCTTCATTATAATGTCAGAGACTTTGAATTTGAGATCTTTTGGAGATCTTCAGCTCTTGAAGTACTTGACTTTAAGTGCTAAGTTTGATTCTACCCTCATTAGTTCTTGAAACCTTGTGTAGGAGAAAAAAAAAGTTAAAAATAAAGTAGCATCATGTAATTCCACTTATATCCCAGTGCCACCATTTTTCCTTCTCAAACCCACACGGATTTGTAAGTCCTGATTAGCGTAGGGTTCTGAAAAATGGTCTGACATTGCCTTTAAGAAAATATACCGGTACTCTATTATGACTTCTGCAACTGGAATAGAAACAAGTAATTAGAGCCTTTTTGCTAACAATCCAGGATTCTGAACATTCTGTCACAGAATAATCATTTGAAGGCTAATTAATAAGTTTGGTTTTGGTTAAGACCACTTTTAAAACCGTTTATTGATATGATTTAATTGATTGTATGGAGCTGCATATTTTAACATTCAGTTATTCTCAAGCTTATAGCATATATATATATATATTGTTCTCATATCCATGCACAACGGACCTTGTGACATATTAACCTGGTACTTAACAAGGTGTCCATTAAGTTCTACTACTACTACTACTACTACTACTACTACTACTACTACTACTACTACTACTGCTTGGAATAATACTTTGTAGAGTCTGAATATCAGAGACTAGCAAGTGCTGGCTATAAACAGAGCAAGAAATTGAAAGCGTCCTCTAAAAACCTGCAATTAATGACAGAAATCATTGAAGGCTGGCTGAAGGAATAGAGATGTAAAGTCACTATCCGTTTTGCCTGTATCTGTCGTAGAGATCAGACAGGCCCCGGTCTCGCTTTTGGAACGAGGAGGAATCGTGTTCAGCAGAAGCCATAGTGACTGTGTGTCCTTGTTTCCATTGCCCCGCGATGGCAACGTAGGATGCTTACAAAATGGCCGACAGGATTTCCACTGGGATGTGTTTTATTAGGGGCCAAATTCAATCCAATAAGTGAGTTTAGAGGTGCAGCTCCTGCCTTAGAGCTTCATTCCTCATCCAGAAAAGAGCATGAGATAGAAAAAGACAGAAAAGAAAGGGAGATAAATTCGATCCAATAAGTGAGTTTAGAGGTGCAGCTCCTGCCTTAGAGCTTCATTCCTCATCCAGAAAAGAGCATGAGATAGAAAAAGACAGAAAAGAAAGGGAGATACTGTCAGATTCCCAGCTAAATAAACTCCAAGTAATTCAGAACTCTGCAGCAAGATTGATTACCCGTACTAAGAAACACTCTCATATAACTCCAGTCTTAAAACAATTACATTGGCTTCCAGTCCAATCACGCATAATTTTTAAAGTACTATTACTGACTTATCAGTGTCTTCATTCAATGGCTCCAAAATATCTCAATGAATCTTTGGTAAAGTATGTACCCTCTCGCAATCTCAGATCGGCTCAGAAAGATCTTTTACATTGTCCTGTTATTCAGACCAAGTTTTATGGTGAGCGATCATTTGCTCACGCTGCCCCTTCACTTTGGAATACTATTCCATCCCATTTGAAGGATTCATCCACAATATCTCAGTTTAAAACCGTCTTGAAAACGTATCTGTTCAAAAAGCATTTTGAATGAGCTATATTGTGCATTTTATAGCATCTGTCTCTATTCTTGTTCTTCCCTTTCTTAAAGCGCATAGAGACGCAATGGCAGTGATATGCGCTATAAAAGCATTGTTGTATTAAGAGAAGGACAGGGAATGGAGAGGGAGTTGAAAGGAAGAATATGAAACATGGTATAAATTGGGTTCTTCAACAAAGAGATCAACTTCTTAAATGAAGAATGTGTGAGGAAAAACTTGAATTTTGCAGAAGTTATCCGAAAGAAAGTAGATTTGAGGAGGGATCAAGAGTTGGAGGAAGTGGGGGAGGGTGAGATTCATGGAAGCCTTAGAGCTAAATATATAAAAGGCAGTCCCTCTATGACGAGTTGTTTTTAACAACGTCATTATATAGTTAAAAATAGATGAAAAAAAAACACAGAATTTTATTTTTTCAAATTGCACTAATCTGTCTGTGGGAGAATTATATGAAAAGGGACAAATTTGGAACATTTTCAAGAGATGCCCCACAGTTCTTCCCTCCCACCCCCCCCCCCAAAAAAAAATGAAACTATAATAAATGTAGCTTTAGAATGAACCAATAAGTAAAATGTCATCCAAACAAACAACCAGTATGAATAAGCACATTTCATTTTTTTTTACATACTCTTGCCTAAAGAACACAAATAAGAATAATAAAATAAATGTGTAAGGGTTTTATCATAAAAGGAGAATAAGCAAGTGTTATTTCAATTTTACATTTTCCACACACACTTTTTTCATCAACAAAAAGTAAGAGATAATAAAATGAATATATAAGGGGTTGGCAAAGTGAAAATAATCCAGTATTTATGGGATGATCAGAGGGGTTACCTCAGGCCAAAGTTAAGTTCAAGGAAAGATTGGTAAAACATCTGGTTGCACCGCTGTATTAAGGATGCAATCGCCTCTAAATCATCTTGATTTGAACAAATGAGTGAAACATGTCCATGACACCTGCTCAAGCAGTTGAGAATCCACCTGATGAACTTAGAACCCATTCAAACCAGCTTCTCTCTATAGATGAGTGATAAAAACAAGGTTATTAACAATATTATCATCTCTTTCAAGGGCAAAATAGGCTATTATAAGTAATCATCTTGTTTGTTTGTTTTTGTTTTGGGGGGATCTTTTTGTCTGTAATGATTAAATAAACTGATGTAAAGATGCATTTCCAGTCAAACTACATGTGTAGGTACATCTGCAGGAATGTCAAACCTAGAATAAGACATTTAATCTGTACATTGTTTTTTTTTCCCCAAACCCTAATGGAACTTAAACCATACTTCAGTTTGGTAAGAAGCCTGTATGCTTCATGTAACTTGAACCTTATCGAAATTACTGAGTGTTTGTTTCTGTTTGAGTCATTCAACTTTTGATAGGTGGTTTCATTTTGTACGTTTCTAGATTATCATAAAAGTTGGCTCAAAACAAATCTTTAGTCTGCACATAGGTCTGCATCATTTAAAGCCGGCTTGTGCACATAAAACACCCCTTTCGTATTACTGGCTGCATTCCAAGACTAGTCAGGCTCAAGTTTTAGGTGAGCTCCAGCTGAACTTGGGTGAGGGTGTACAGAGTTAGTCTGCAAGCACAAACCTCTTTTACTCTTACGGTAACAGAGTGTCTGAAATGTTGAGACTCTGTAGCCTGCACTCATAGGCCCTGTACTGTAGCTGCTATTTGGTGCAGCCAGGGAATGCCAAAGTTGGGTTAGGCTCAAGGCTTTGTGGATTTTTTTTGTTTATGTGTCAAGATAGAGTCTGTGCATGGAGACTAGAATGGAGGGACATGATTGGTTGGTTGTTTTGGCATAATGAGGTCTGTTTGGAGTGAGGGAATTTGATAAGTGTGCTGGGGATACTGGGTGGTTCTATCGCTAGCGGACACCTGCTTCCGCTAAATCCTGTTTTTGTCAGTGCTGCCAGGAGAGAGAGAGAGAGAGGGGGAGGGAGAGAGAAATAGAGAGGGGAAGAGAGATAGAAAGAAGAGAGAGGGAGAGAGAGGGAAGGAGGGAGGAAGATAGGAAGATAGAAACCCTACAAATGAAATGGAAAGAACGAGGTAACAGGCAAAAAGAAAGGGATGCAAAGAGGAGGATGAAAGAAAAAGAGAAGGAAGACAAAAACATTAAGCAAAAGAGGGAGAACATTTCTGAAAGGAAAGAGGAAAGGCAGAAAGGAAGAAAAGGATGTCAGTCTACTAGAAAATGTAAAGGGGAGAAAGAGAAAAATAAAAGAAGAAAATGAGGTAGAGATCAGAGGAGAGAGAAAGAGGTGAAGAAAGAGCACAGAAGGGGAGCACCGAATGAAAGCACATAAGGAGAAGATAAAGAGAAGGAATAAAGAAGAGAGGAGAAAGAGAGAAAAGGAAGAGAAAAGGAGCAAGCAGGAGGAAATGGAGAGAGAAGAAAGAGGGAGAAATTTTGAGAGAGAGAGCTGTGCGAGTCTCAACCTTTGACTTTTAGGGTGTTTTGGCTGGATGGAAGAAAAGAGATTAATGTGAGCAGTTCATTCATAAAGATTTTGACCTTTCCCAGCTTTTCCTGTTTTTCAATTTCACTTGTCTTTGTAACCGAGTCAGATTGGTGCGTGGGTTTTTTCTTTTTGGTTTTTTTTTTGCTGTGTGTTTATAACTCAACCTCCTGGTTAGTTTAGGGTACAGCAATGTTTGTCAGGAAAACATTAAAAATCTTTATTGTAATCACTGTATAGTTTTGGGGTTTTTTTATAAAATGTCATTGTAAAGGGATTTAATGTGGGATTTAATTGAGTCACTTCATCCACTCAGATTTCTAACCTTTCCAATTTTATCTTGTTTTTCTATTTGCTGCTGACTTGGGTCGTGCATGGTTATAATTATTTCTGTATAGCCCTATAACTTCTTTTGTTTGTCAGAAAAACTTTGTAAAAAAATATCTTGATAACAATAGTGCAGCACTTGCATATACATGTAAATGTCATCATGAAGGGGATTCTGATGTTTTTCTTGCCTCGCTCAATTTTTATTAGAAAATGAAAAGAGAAAACATGTTGACACCAAAGGATAGGAATATCATTACTTTGCAAGTGTCCACTGAAAATTTCCTTGAGACAATTGACAGTTACATAATCTCTACTTATACTCTCCTACAATTAGATTATTTTCACCAGGGAGATGGGAGTCCCCCCCCCCCCTTTTTTTTTTTTCTTGTATTTTATGTAAACTAATAATTTCCACCATTAGTTTTTCTGACTTTGCTTTATTAAGTTGGCCTTGTCCTGGGCTGGGGTACTTGAGGCATTACCACACTGGCCCCATTACCAACCCTGTGCACTAACCCACTCATAAATATATGGAAATTTCATAGATGATGCATTGCTATGGCAACCGAGGTCAGGTCAGCATCTACCTCTAACTATAATAAACATTATACGGAGTGAAAATGTGATGAATTCATTTGCAGTACAGGAGCCATTATTTTAGGACTGAAACAGACACGAGATGATGGGAGTGTGTTTTACATGTAAGTACTGCACTACATTATCACAAACTGCTCCAAATGGAAAGAGAAAATTAGCAATTAGTTCTTAGACTAGAGAAGACATTCCCAGTTGCTCTCATTCTCATTTCTTTTCTGCAAGGAATTTGAGAATATTTTTCTTTTGAGATAGATTATAATATTGCTTTGGAGGAAAAGATAATTAGGTGTTTTTTTGAAAAGCAAATGGATGAAGTGATTTTCTTTGTGAAAGATACTTTCTGTTCACGAGAGCACTTGTGTGATTTTCATACATGTCTCTTTCTATTCTTTACCTGTCCTCTTAACCAGTCACTTTGCCCCTTAGCCGCCACTCCCTCTTTCTTTCACTTTCAATTGTTTATCTTCAGTTTCTGGGCTCAATTTTCTTCTTTCTCTCTCTCTTTACCCCCCCCCCCCCTCTCTCTCTCTCTCTCTCTCTTCTCTCCTCTTTGTTTTACCTTTATCAGATATGAACTCATTGCTGAGTCACAGAATAGTAAGAAAAATAGTCTGTCCTAACATATCCTTGTCATACTGCCAGGGGTACTTGTCTTGCGTCAATCATCGTCACGTTTGGCATGTCACTGTCATGGGAGAGAGTTTTAACATTTTGAAACACTAATGAAAGAAAAACTTTCCCCTAGCAACCACCGTCACCTGCTCCACCTCTTTACCCTTCCCTGTACGCTGGCTGTAGTCTGACTCCCTGGTGGAAGGAGTTTTTACCGAGCTTGCTGGAAATTACTTTAAACCAAGTCTGAAGTTTGTAGACAACCGGTAACCTTACTGCCTCCCAGTGAGATTAGGTGAGACTGGAAGATGTAGTCTAATCTGCAAATAATCAAGACTTCTTTTTAATTTGACTGAAGTTATTAGGTGAATCCTTCTTGAGATAATGTTTTCTACTGACCCCCCCCCCCCCCCGCCAAAAAAAGGAAGAGAATTAGCTGTCCTGTCTACGAGCGTGCATTTTAATAGGTAACTCGATGTTGGTGTATTGTATGCTTTCTAAAACTCCCATTTGCCCTTTGATACACACTGCATGATGCAAATTTTTGAATAAACAAATTTAATGAAAATCATTGTGGTTTTAGGGGACAAAGAGGGGGAGTTATTAACTTGAGCCACTGTACCGGGTCTCATTGAAAGGAAATGATTGACACTTTGAATAGGCTACGTCCCAATTAAAAGATAGCGATTAATCAAACTCATCGTCTGAAGGGCCGAGAATAAAGAGAGATAATTGGAAACTTCCAAACTGGGTCGAATTGGGTAGCAAAGTATGACTATGAAAGTAGAAAAAAGGAGAAATTGAATATATAAATACGGAATTTAAATGCATGGGGGAAAGGGAGATGAGAGATACCAGGGGGACAGGGTTAGGGTTAAGTAAATATATAAAAAACAAAACAAAACAAATATAGCTTTTGTTATTTTTCAGAAACATGACATGATTCTTACATGTGTGCATTCAGAGCACATAAAATAAAAGTTGAGAAATATGTCCATAGTAGCAAAGAGGAACTTATACTCTAGAAATAAGATTTGGGGAGTGTTTTTATCAAGTGTTTTGTCAGTGATTTTTACCGACAAATTTGCTCTCAGCCAATCAGATGCAAGGATTTCAGTAGCTTATAACAGTTGTCGGTAAAAATCACTGACAAAACAATTGATGAAACGCTCCCCTGTTCATCATGGGTGCAGGAATGTAATTAAGTAAGCTTGATGAAAAAAATCACAAAAGCTTCACAAATTATTTTTCTTTTCTTATTCTTATCCCAAAATGTAAAATTAAAATGCTTTTTTGAATAGCGAATCTCTTCTATTATTAACTTATCTTTTTGAAATGTTTCAGATTAGTTTAATACATTCATAATTTTTTTAGAGTAGGTATGTAGATAGAAACAAAAACTCTGTTTGCTTCTTATTAGTTTATTAGTATTGTTATATGAGTCTTAAATCAGAAAGAAACTGACAAATGTGCCAGCAGCGCAGCTTTGGTATCAATGCTGAGCTCCAAGAGCATGGAATAATCAATACTGTTTAAAAAGGTACCTCAAAATCTTTGTTTACCAAGAACCATCAATCTAGTGTTATGAAAAGTGTTTTGTTGCAACCCCATAGCCTTTTTCCGGATTGTGGTTAATATTTCATACCCCGCTGGCCATCTTGTGACCCCTCTCAATGGGTCGGGGTTACCCCTTCAGTTCTAAACTACCGATTAATGGTTGGCGTGCCATGGTGTTATTAATAGGAGCAAAGCATTTATGAATATTAAACCTTAAAGAGCTTTCTAAAAGAAAATTGTAAATATAATGTTTATTTGCACTGCAGCAAGTGAATCCATCCATTTTCAAAATTAAAAAATTGTAATTTCTTTTGAATATTAATTTTATACAGGAACAACCTATTATGGGATATATTTTATGTTTAAAGTTACATACTGTATGGAAAGAAAAGCGTTAAACAGAAAGTCTGCAATGTTTATATTTTGCATTGTTAGAAGTGAAATTAAATTTGTAGTAAAGATAGCTTGTTAATTATACTTCAGGATTGAAATTTATAAACCTATTTACATTACTATTTATAAGAACTTCAATGAATGGCAAGCGGAAGATCTGCTTAGATTGGAAATAAATATACGTCACTTATATCTCTCTCTCCCATCCCCCTTTCTTCCTTTATTGTGGTTTAAGTCGCCTTGTTCCACTTCATAGCCAGGAACACTTGAAGAAATGAACCAAGGAAAGGGAATCAAAAGGAAAAAATCGACAGAGTCCTCCCACATCACACAAAAGAAATAAAAGCCGCATTTGTGATACTTTATATATCTCAGTGTGATTAGTCTAGAAAAAAGTCCCTTTGTGATTAGGACTACATTTGAATATAACAATTTGATTTATTTTATTCTTTATTGCTTTTCTCTATTCATTTTTTTCAGTTGCATTCCTTTTTTCTCTTTTTAACTTTTTTTTTGTCTTTTTTATATTAATTTTCATCTTTGTTTCTCTATGTCATTTTTTTTGGGACTTCCTACAGTGTACATACAATGTATGATGTAATCTGCTGTAGCTTAATCATGATCTGTGAACTTTTTTGAGGGGAATGTTTTTCTCTTCCTTTCATTAACTTCAGTTTGTTTAGTACTACTTTGAATGCCATGGTACACAATTAAACTTGTACACAAAGGACAGTGTGTATGTTACATGTATACATGTATACATTTGACGAAGCAGTGGCTACTTTTTAAAAGTTTTGAATTGTAGACTAGGCATTGAGAAGCTCTGAGAGGGATTGGGAGTCACGCCTCATGATTTTAGCTTTGGATTGGTGTTATGATCATGGGCTGAGCTTTTCAAACAAAAAGGGCAATGACCTAGAGTTCACTCTGGTCAAAGGCGGAGTCCAGATGCAGCTCTGTCGCCATGGCGCTGGAGGAAGGTGTGGTTTGAGGCGTCACTGAACACGACACAACAGGCTCTCTCTCTTTCTCTCTCTCTGGATATTTTTACACTACATGTATATTGTTATGAAAGTGTTTGCTTCAGACCTGGCTGACTACAGGCTCTAAAAGAATGATGCAACGCATATTGTTCAGCGTTTTTTACTTGGGAGGTTCAAACTAAATGAAAACAAATCAATCAGTAACCCCCAAACTTGCCAATATTGCTCATGATGCACTAAATATAAACAGTTCGAGACCCATAAGATATAGTTTGTGAAGTACTCATGCTTTGAAAGATAAATCAACAAGTGAGTGATTTCATGTACTGTGTAAAAAATGTATACAAAAATAAAAAAGTTGTACATGTATTTGTCAACTATATGTGAAATAAAGATATATTCAGATTTCAAAAGTAGCCTGAGGGGGAGTTAAGGATTATTTTGGATTATATTCACTTTGTGACATCATTTGACATTTCTTACTTTATATTGACCCTCTTTCACTGAATGTACTTTTTTTGTTTTGTTGGAAAACCGCAGCTGTTCAGTTTTCCATTTGAAGAATGGAAAAGGCGCAAGACATGACCAACACAATCTGAATCAGATTGGGTTAACAAGATCTAGCTTGGCCAAGGAAACACATCCAACAGCTGTTGAGTGTTAGACAAGCTGTGCGATTCATGAATGTGCTATTTTTCTCTCTTCCTATGTTATCTGTCTCTCTCTCTCTCTCTCTTTCCCTCTTGTCTATCTCTCTATCTTTGTTTGTCATTTGATATATTTCTATCCTATTTCCTTATACGATTCTGACCGATATGCTGTGACTCACACTTAGTATTTATACTAGTTGTATTGTGCAATGCTTATATTTTCTTGTTTTTCTTTCATTTTGTGTCATGTATCTAATCCTGTTCACTTAGCTAGTCTGTTTTGTTTTTTTCTTATAATACTACTATAATAGGATTATACTACCCTAAATACTACTCTTTCCATTTCCCTTGAGCACTCTCTTTCGTTTTTTTTTTCTTCTCAATTCTTTTTTTTTTTTGGGGGGGGGTCATGTTTTATTAATTTTCATGATTACAAACAGTGCAAATGAAGAAACAATTACAATGCACATAAGGAACATAAAAGACAGATAATAACAGAAATAACAGAAATAATATCAACAATGAGAAAAAAAATTAACAGAAATAATATCAACAATAAGAAAAAAAATTGTTTCTTAATTCTTATGTTAGTTCCTATGTTTAGCACTCTACAACTTTCTCTCTCTCTCTCTGTCTCCCTATTACTGTCTTTCCTACATCTTGAATCTTCTGATCATCTTTTAGCATTTTTAGCATTCTCTCTCATTTTCACCATGTTCTTTTTTCTCTCTCTCTCTCTCTCTCTCTCTCTCTCTCTCTCTCTCTCTCTATCTCTCCACCTCTCTTTCTGGTTGTCTGCTGCTGTCTCTCTCATTTTGTATCTCTTGTTAATGTCTCCCGACCTCTCCTTTCCCTTTGTATACAACCCTACTCTCTGAATAGGAAGAAAGAACCAAGCCTGGCTCGTATGAGTCAATGAAGAGGTGGTTTTATTTTTGACCTGCACTTTAATTAATATGTCCTTCTTGCGCTCAAGCCTGCAACATGTGGCTGCCTACTGGGCATATATAATAATACACATCGTCGATCAGTAAACACTTTCAATATATCTTAAGTAAACATGGCTTATCAGATAAGTTTAGTTATGATTGATTAAGAGTAAATGCTAGCATTGCTACTTGCCAGTTTAGATATGGATATTGTGTTGCAACGATGAAACAGATACTATCAAATTAAGACAAGGTTAGATTCATTTTTTTTTTTTATTAAAAAAGGGCTTTATCTCGACATAGTATTTTGCATTTTTTATGCACTCATATATCCGCATTCATGTTTCTGAGTGTATGATTTCAAATCAATATTTGTGAACGATGAAGTAAATGTAATGATGAAACTTGTGACATTGTTTCATCATATACATGTATATGATGAAACTGTTGACATCATTTTTTTTTTAATATTAAAGTTATTTAAACCTCTGATTTAATCAGGCTACATACATGTATTTAATACTTACATTTACATGTACATAGTGTTCATAATAGCTGTTAAGTATATTTTCTTATTCTGTGCTATTAGTCAAAAACTCTGATAGCTCCACCTATTTGTTGAATTGATTTCTTTCTTACAGTGTTTTTCAGGGGCGGATCCAGGGGGGTTGCGGGGGGGGGGGGGGCTGGCAAAAAAAAGAAGACACTCAAAATTGCTGATGACCTTTTTTCTCTCTTCTCTTTTTTTTTTTTCGCTTGTCAGAAAATTTTCAGGATATTGGGCCCCCTCCCCCACAAAATCCTGGATCCGGTACTGGTGTTACATTATTGGAATACTCATATTTGCCAAGTCTTGAGCATGAAAACATTTAAATAAGGAGTAGTGCATGATTGTTACATCTACAAAAAGTACATGCACTTGTATTTGAACAATAAGTGCATATTTGCATGAAGCTCCATATTTGCAAATATATATTGTTTAAGCACATATTGACTGAATGCTGAATACTTCCGATATTTCAGGGGCATTACTGTTTAAACATTTTGAGGCTATAATGAAAATCCATTTAATGTATTTGGCCTTCAAGATAATGTCCCGCACAAGAAACCCCCCCCCCCCCCAAAAAAAAAAAAAAAAAAAAAAAAAAAAAAAAAAAACAATGCAAGGCTGCAAGGCAAAACAAAGCAAATATAATTGATTTTGTTTCTCATAGTGTAGAAATAAAATATTGTGTTCATTTTTATATTATTCCCAAGTACATTTTATATGAAAAGTACATGTATGTACATAAAGTACAAAAATGATAAAAATTTAAATGCATACATTGTGTGGCAAAAAAATTAGAAGATTAATTATACCTTTTCATTGAGATTCAAAAGAGGCATGTTGCCTGACCAATTTCTTGGAATTATTGCCAATATGGAAAATGTACTCACAAGACGATATTGACTTTAGCTAATCTGTTCGTGACTTGACTCTGATTAGTGTTCCATGGTTTGTGAGGAATGATCTTGAAACTGCGGAACAATAAAATAAAATTAAGTATGTATATACAACCGAAAGTTCATTTATGAAGTAGTAGAAATACACTTTGTTTATTCTCCATGGAGATTCAATTGAAGTATATCTGGCTTGGCAGAGAGATATATATATATATATATATATATGCATTTCCTTGTTTCAGCTCTCTGATTTTCCATATGACTGGCTTGCTCTTCTACAATTTCTTTGGAAATATCTCTTTCTTCAGGAGTTCTCAAATTCACAGAGCATTGTTTGAATACAATTATTCTGTTTCTTTAAGATTTGGAAAAGTTTTTTTGTTGCTTTTTGTCTTTATGTAGTCTACATTCTTGGCCATTATTCCGTATTGAAGCTTCTTCTTTAATGGGGAATGGGGATCATCATTTTATAGGAATGCCTCGGAAATATATACAATATCTGAGATAGGCTGGATTGATTCCAAACAGTATTTGAAGAGTCTCTTGTAAGATCATCAAGTGGGGCAATACAAGAATTACTTTCTTGAGCAGTATTTTTTCATGATATAAAGTCATGCTGGAACTCAAATATGCTGTCAGGTATGTAAATCATCTTGTTAGAGCAAGAAGGGTGTAACTCCATTGCCTACAGGAACCGGATGGTCCCTGTACTAAGCCTATGGGAATGAGAGAAATCAGTAGTCAATGGCTTAAGTTGTACATTATTACATAAAAGAGTTAACGCCCTTCTGGCTCTCAGCATAGAATTTTTGTGAATTTCTGGGAAATAACATTTTTTATAGTCTGGGGCTTTTTTTAAACTTTGGAAGTACATTATTAAGGAATTTGAAGTGTATCTGAAGTATATCAGTATTTTCTCTCTCCCCCCCCCCCCCCCTCTCTCTCTCTCTCTCTCGCTCTCTCTTTCTGTCGTCTCTTTTACCTGTTTGTGTTCTCCTGGTAAGTTTGCTAATTGCTTGCCTGAAGTAACGATTTGCTTTCCATTTGTTATTTCTTCTCCACTAGTCCACATTCACTTTCCCCTATTACATATTTTACAATCTCACCTGATAAATATCGAGGTTTAACAATATTGCTATATATTTTTTTTGTTTTTGTTTTGTTTTGTTTTTTGTGGCAGATCTCCATCCCGCCGTCCCACCGCCAACACCAGGCACCAACGCTCTCATGAATGCATGCCTCAGAGAAAGCTTTAGCAGCTTCAACAAAGAGCAGGAAAGGCTAGGAATTCCTAAAGGTATGGTAACTGCTCCATACTAGGGGCGTTAGTGGAAAGAAAAATTTAGCTGAAGAAGTTGAATGTTCTTGTTTCATGTAAAGCATGCCATACTGCAAGAAACACTTAAAGAAACACTACAAGAAATTGCTGTAGGACATCACTGGACATGTAGAATTCTTTGTGTGTACTGCTAATCATGTTTTAATAAACCTTTATTGCACTGAATTGAATTGATTGATTTGAAAGTACAACAGAAATAGATTCAAGTTTGTCAGTGATTTTTGCTCTTTCGATCTGTGAAATATGTGTAATTGATCACATTCTGCATTAAAAAAAGATGATACTTATAAACCGAAAGTTGATCCTTTAGCACTTTGTGTTTAATATCCTTCTTAGATCCGTCAAGATGGTCCGAATGTCAGGTAGTTGCCTGGGTTCTGTGGGCCATCAAGGAGTTCAGTCTGGAGGGTGTGTCAGTCAACAACTTCCGAATCAACGGGCGCGACCTCTGCACCCTCCCCAAGACAGACTTCCTGAGTAGGGCGCCCCCTTTCATGGGAGACATCCTCTGGGAACACATTGATATGCTCCGAAAAGGTGAGATAGTCTGGAAGGAGGGTTTGTTTCGAAAGGGATGAGTCTTGGGTTATGTTGTCTTGGGTATCTGTGTTTGCGTTTGTCTGTGTGTATGTCACTCACTGTCCATGACTGTATTTTGATCAGTTCTTTCTGTTTGTTTTCCCCAATGATATTTCTCTATTTCGCTCTTTCACTCCATCTCTCACATCTCTCTTCCTGTCTGTTTCATTTCTCTATTTCTCTCTGCAGTCCCTATATTTTTATCCCTCTCACTTTGTATGTCTCTCTCTTTTTTGAGCTCTTCATATTTTCCATCAATATGACTCTTTCTCTTTCTCCCCTTCTCTCTCTCTTTCTTTTTTTTTCTCTCTCTTTCTTTTTTTTTCTCTCTCTATCTATATATCTGCTTTGTGTCTATCACTTACTCTTTTGTTACGGTCTTCTTTCCCCCTTCCTAGATCCATCTCTTTCTCTGTTTATAGATCTCTCCCAGCGAATAATTTACCTACCAAAATTTGAAAAGAATTTCAGTCAGCAGACAAATCTTTTATTTAAAATTCTTCACAGTTCAATGTATAGCAAACTGCTACACAACTGTAAATTGAGGTAGTATTCATACCCAAAATGCATAGCAAATTGCTATGCTCTACCAGGTAAATTATTCCACATCTCTTCATTTCTGTTTGGATTTATGTTTTACATTTTACACGTCCACGCAATATACTCCCTTTGTGACATATCCATGAGATGAAATGTAGACACAGACCTGAATACTGTAAAACCCAAGACTTTCGCAACATACATTTATAACTTTCGCGAATTGTTAATGACAGTCAATTTTGCAGCAAGAAACTTATGCGAATTGCAATAATTTTTATGCTGTTTCAATTGTGATTTTAGTATTTCACGGCATGAAACTTTCGCGAACCTCATGAAATCAATCCTTAGCTACAAAATTATGAAGAAAAATATTTGCCACAAAATGAGTTAAGAGGTTTCATCAACCCTTCGACGATATTCATAATCAAGGGTTTCGTTAAGATAGAGTTTCCAATCCCTGTACTGAAATTTTCTGAAGTTTTCTCTTCACCAGTCTGTGTGTAGAAATGTTACTTGATACTAGTATGCTATAAAACACCCTTTTGATTTTTATTTTGGCATCTGAAGAATATACATGTGTATATATATATATATATGTTAAAGGGGGTACCCAATGCTGAAACAATGTTAGTTCATTTAAAAGATCATGATTTTATTAGCAGAAAATCATCTGCCTTAAGTTTTTTAAAAATTCGTGTTGCCAGAAAATCCCCGAAATATGGTAAGATTTCAGGATATTTTGGCCCCTCAGCTGTGTCCCAATTTCAGCTTGGTAACCACAATGACGTCAAAGTGGTTACCCAGGTTCGCGCATTGCAGATGTGTTGCGCGCTATACTGTACAAAATGCATTACACCTTGCGCGCATTTTGCTATAATTGCGCGACAAGGTAACCACTTTGACGTCATTGTGGTTACCTAGCTGAAATTGGGACACAGCTGAGGGGCCAAAATATCCTGAAATCTTACCATATTTCGGGGATTTTCTGGCAACACGAATTTTTAAAAAAATTTAAGGCAGATGATTTTCTTCTAATAAAATCATGATCTTTTAAATGAACTAACATTGTTTCAGCATTGGGTACCCCCTTTAAGGTTTCACGTATCGGCTCAAACAAATTGAAAGAAAACTGCTAAAAGCGTTTGTAATGCATTGTGGCCAATTTTATTTTTTATTTTATTCTATTTTTATTTTTTATATATATATATTTATATATATATGCTTCATAATTGATAGTAGCATGTCTGCCTTATTTTTTTTTTCAATGCTTTGAAAAAATATTGTAACCATAAATCTTTAACATAGATTAATAGTTCAAATATGTGTGCAGTTGTGATGAATTTTTAGCAAATGCTGAAGTATGATTTAGCATTGCAAAATATACTTCAATATACAAGAATGAATGTAGCAGAGGCTTATGTGTTAAATTGATGCTTCAATTATGATCAATACCATGTTCTCTATTTTTTGGATAGAATGCGATCCCTCCAACATTCCAGCCCAGCCCTCCACTTCCACCTCCTCCTCCGCATCTCCGCCCGTCTCCGTCACCACGACGACCACAACAACAGCCTCATCTTCATCTCAGTCCATCAAGCTTGAGAGTGTTAGCTCTGGTTATCTCAACACAACGTCATGTATGCCAAGATTAGATGACTTTTTAGCACAAGGTAGGCCTTTTATAAAGTCCTTAATATGCATGCTTTGCAAGTTGGAATTAACACACATTCATGTTGCCTAGTTTTTCTTTTTTCTTTTTTCTTTTTTCTTTTGCATTCCCTATATATTTTATAAAGCAAGGAGATGGATCCCATCAGGGTTTAGTTCCATAATTATATTTTTTCTAGTTTCTTTGTTTTCATTGCCACTGTTTAATGACATGTACCATTAATGTAGCCTCTTTGAAATAGTTTGTAACTTACAAATGCAACTACCTGTGAATAGTTTGTAGCTCTCAAGCTACAATGTATTGCAGTGTTTGTTATTCAGAAATCCAGGACTAGTGAGGTTGCAGTATTGAAATGTTATGAAGGGAAAGCTTCATGAAGTCAGCGCACATTTGCTGGAATATTTTGTTAAATTCTAGCTTATATAAAACTGCTATTCCCTACAAAATGCAATTAATGAAATCACAAACAAGCACAAAACTTGTCTAGATCCTCAGAGCTCTGTGTTATCGCATGATATTGAATGCATGCGATATGTATGTTGAGAGCCTGAAGGGCATTCTTCTATATAGAAATATATAGAGTTAACTCCCTTCTAGCTCTTCCTGGACGATATATTGTGTTCAGACGATCATTAGATTACGAGAGCTTCTCAAGTCTCCTTGCCAATAACATCAGTATGAAATGGCATACTTTGCTTCTGAAAGATAGGCGATAGCGTTTCTTTAGGAGTCAAAACCCCTTAATTGGCTCTTCCTGCCTCGCCGAAGATGGTCCCGTATCATTTCATTCTTGTGTTACTTGAGGAGCATTAAGTTCTTTACCAAGTGGGTGAGAACACTATGAAGTTTTTTTATATTTTGTTCAAGGTTCTGCAGATTTTGAGTTGTAGTATAAATCAGTTGATATTCATCTAAGTATTTGTTAATTTATGTCACAGTATAATTGAAAAATTAAAGTCATTTGGTTTTGAGCCTCAGTTCTAGTTTTCATATTTTGTTGTTGAAATAGTTCTCTCAAATTTATAAGTCTCTAATCATCCATCTGTAATGTAAATATTAGAATTGTAACAACTGAAAGTTTCATTGGCAATATGTCTTTGAAGAGGTATTTTTTTCTCTATTACCGTAGTTAGTGCATCCTTTAAGCATTGCTGTGAAATTTGTATAACCCAAAATCAACCTAATTTAGAGCAAGCAGTACATTTCCTATACATTCATGGCAGTGTATGTGTAATGTGTATGTCACTCATTGTACAATACATTTTACAAGTTATGGTCATATATTTCCCTTATTGCTTACGAACATGGTCTTGTAATTTTTTTGGGGGGAGAGGATAGACACTTCCCTGTTTGATTAAAGATTACTGCCCCTTTCAGCTTCTTTGGAGGGGGAACAAGGAAATAAACTACCCCTACTAAAGATTTTCCTTGATGAAATAGATAAACTTGATTGATGCTGCCTACTAAAAGGCAAATTTCATTTTGTATAATTTGCTTGATAAGGGGATGTAGTTTTACAATGCACAATTTACTTGGGGCTTTTTTCATGTTTGAAGAATAATTGAGCAATAATAGGCCCAAATTATGACGCAGTTGCTCTTCACCAATTTGATACCATTTCTTTTCTTAATATGCGCATTTCAAGTGAGTTTCAACTTGAGTATCCCCAGCCTCAGCCTTTAAAAAGGTTTTTTTTTTAAGGTGCAACAGACTCCAGCCCACATTAAAAACACAGAACGAAGACAGAAAAACTAAAATATTTATTCAGGAAGGCAAACAGGCCAATAGGTAAATGTGTTTTGGTTCTGCGAAGAGGCATTATATTTCCCTTTTTGTAAACACTTTAAAATAGTTAAATCTGTACCAGTGACTGGTTAGAGGAAGTGCAGTTCCTGAACGTCAAAAGGCTTCTAGTAAACATTGGTAGAAGATAGGGAAAAAAGGACCAGCCGAGGTTGGGATGTTGAACAGGAAAGAGTGGGTTTGGTTGATAGCGGGATTAATTTCACCCAAAGATTCCTTTTAGCCGTCTGTGGATCCTCGCACAGTCTTTTTTCCTTAGTTTTACCACGAAAGACGAGGAACTACCAAAAAAAAATTAGGATTATACAGAAGATGAGTAAAACAATAGGTGCTGTGTATATGTGTGTGTGGCTTCTTTTTTCTTTTTTTTTTACTTATCTCTGTGATAGTGTGTTCGTGATGTGGCATTAGGTTACGTGACTCTGAGCTTATATCTTTCCACTGCCATGGTCTGGTGTAGTGGTCGTAACATATAGGCCTGGTGTGTTGGCTATTTTGTAGTTAAAACTTTTTAGTAAGGGTTGGAATAGCGTCTCCTGGCAGTTCAGTGAAGGACATATTATACGTGCGTTTTTCTGGAAAGATACCAGTTTCCTCCTCCTCCTCTGTGGTACCATGGGATACTGGACTCTATATACATGGTAGTTCAGTGAAGTTCGGAATACCTACCACACATTGTGGCACTTTCTTCTGCAAGTTTGAGCCCGTCTTATTTTGAAGTATCCTCTTGACCTGTGTCACGACAACTTGCATAACACTGCTGGGCTTTGTTAGTAATCGCTCTAGATGTCTTTTCCGTTTGCCAGACAAATGGCAAGGATGTATCCTTCCCATGGCTACTACGGTATGTTGCACTTCCACTATGTTTTTTTGTTTTGTTTGAAAGGAAGTCCATCCTCGTTTCATTGGCTTCATCTTAACTTGATACAATTATTTGTTCTGGAAATTTATATATATGTCCGTACATCCTGCCTAATGATTACTACCCTTGTCGATGGGGCTTCTTCTGTGAAGTTGAATCATGTAAATATATTGTGGCTATATTCTGGGAGAAACAAGTGATGGCTTCATTCTGATTTAAAAATCTTTTGTGACATTATGCTTGTCTGTAAATCTTTGTGCAACTGCTAGTCATAGTTTTTTTCTTAGAGCAATCCTCCAGTCTTTCTTATAATTCATGAGCATAGCAACACGACTTGATTAGTCAGCAGCAATACGACTCTGTGTGCTGTCTTTTTTGTGCTGGAGGACACCATACCACACCACACCATACCTTGCTCAGGTTTGTCTATATAGATCAACCCCAAGCCGTCTCTGTCTGTCAAGTTCATCACTGGAGTTCTCAGTCTGCCTTCTAATTCTTTAGCAGGAAAGAATTCCTTTGTAAAACAAGGTTTTTCTAGCACCAACAAGACTCCATGTTTTGTATCTATTATCTTATGAGGACATCATGATTATTTTTCTCCCTCGTTCAGGTTTCTCTGTCGACCAACCCCAAGCCGTCCCTGTCTCTGCGCCCCAGACCACGGCCTTCAGCGACGGCATGTACCAAGTCTCTGAATCCCTCCAGACCCTCAATGAATTCAACGCTGAAGACATCCTCAACATCAAGCAGGAGGACACAGGTAGCAGCTCCGACTACTACAGCCTGGAGTCGTCGCCCAACTCCAATCAGCATTTCCTGGAGACACCGACGCCAGAGATCTACAACAACCCTCATATCTATGACCCTCCAATGCCATACTTCAACAATGGACACAGTACATTCAAAGGTAGGTCTGGCGCCTTGTAATTCTTGTGTGCATGGCAGAGAAGCGTGAAAAAATGCACAACCAGTAGATGTCCAATTCTAGAAATATATACTGAGCAAGTTTTTACCTTTCTTTGATTAAGGCATTTATCTAAAACAACACATTTCAGTCCATACATTGTCTAAATTCTTTGGTTTGCACAAGGTTTCTTATCGAAGTCACTTGCCACTCTTCTGATAAGTAGATATTGCGAGCAGTAAGGTTTATATAGCTACAAGTAATTGTCTTGAACAGTAGGAATATTGGGGCAGCTTTCAAATCATTAACAGTATGATCTGTTATATATATATATATATATATATATATATATATACACACATACATATACATAGTGAAGTGAAAAGCAGTAATCTAAAGTGTACCAATCACCTGAAAAAATAATTTGTGTACAGCTAGAAAGTATAAAATTAACCTAAAACCAACTTTTGTCTGGTATTCAATAGGTCAACAGTTAATGAGTATAAAGGAAATAGAGGATAACATGATAATGCTCGCGCGGAACCGAACTCCGAGTTTGGTTCCGCGTGAGCCTTTTTCTTGGCGAGCGCGTACGGGTGCGTCAAGTAGTCTGCTCACGAGTCGCTTTTACTCTTATAGAGAGTGTATTTGAAATTGCAATATCTCTTTTTAGAATTAATATTTGAAGCCCATATTTTGAATATAGTATAACGACATGAAACCCAACATACAGAGCAAAATTATATTTGGTGATTGGTACCCTTTTAAGTAGATGTAGTAAAGAAGTAATATGTAAATCATGCCTGTCTTGAAGGCAGTGTGTGTTTACTATCTCAAGATGACTAGGGCTAGAATCTGTGGATAGTGTGTGTGAGTTATATCAAGATCAAGAGGTTAAGGTATTTGTAAGCAATGCAGAGAGCAAGTTCCTTATAAATGCTTGCAGTTTATTCTGTTGTGCCATAATGGAAAAAAAATTGCTGACGATAGAAATATGCAGGGAGTCTCAAAATATTTTGAAGAGAATTATGAATAGGTGTGTGTTTTTGAGTTTAGGGGTTGGCATACCTAGATGTAAAGGTTAAATTCCTTTTGGATGCATTTCAGTTGTTATTCTACATGGGGCAGTGTAGTAATGACCACAGAATGGCAGTGTCCCTCATAGACGTAGTGGGTGTGTGTCATCTCTTGTGTATTGGACACGGCTTTACCTCTCTGGTCCAGAATTCACCCCGAAAATCCCCCCGAAATTAGAACCCAAATCCATTCCTGTAAATTGCGCTAGCCACGCTAAGCCCTGACACAGCTAAAAATAGTGCGCCATCAACAGACTTCCATTCCTTAATTAACGAGTTCCTTTCCCCCGTTAGCCGCGAAGGAAAGCTTCATGAATGCAGCAAAAACAAGGCAAGAGAAGGACGGAGCAAAGCTAAATCCGTGCGAGTCGTAATGGTTTTCAAAGCGATCTTGAGAGCTTAGTCGTTCCATGAACTCGACAGAAAGGCAAGGAAGGGGGAAAAACAAGGGTTAAGTGATGAGTTAAGCGATGTCAAATTCATTCATTCAGCTACAAGTTGTGCCCTTATTTGGAAACGAATCAGGAAGTGACGTGCGAGGCGTTTGCTGTGGCAAGCTTCCTGCCGATCGCTATGCCTTTCCTGGTTTCTTTTTTTTCCCAAATCAAATTCTCTAGCTTGCACTGACAGACTGCCTGCTGCTCTATGCAGCTTCCAGTAGTATTAGCTTAAGGGTATGACTAGCACACCATAAGGTACTACTGCAAGTGCCAGTGCTACATGCTTTAGCATGTGTAAATGGAATAGGACGATTGTGTGTTGTTCAGGACATCAACAGGAAGCTACTTCAACATATGATCAATAAGATCCTGTTGGTGTATCGCATGACATAAACCATTCATTGCATGTATAGCGCATTTCCTCCTCTTAATAACATGTTGCACCCTTTCACTTCCGCCAAAAAGTTACTTGACCAACTTCCAGATGAATCGGAGCCAACATGTGTTTACTTCTAACGATCCTACCTTGATGAAAATGTAATGGATACAGATGCCTTACAAGTGAATATATTAGTAATTAAAACAAGAATGAGAAAAGTTATGAACATTTTCATTACCTTGCTACAAATAAATGCATTTTAAATGTCTAAAAGCTGATAAACGAAAGAGAGTGAAGTACAGTATACTTCAAAACAATAAAAGATAACAGAATCATTTGAACTGAGTAATTCCCCCCCCCCCCTCCTTCAACCATCAAATTGAAAAAAAGGGGAAGGAAATATACGAAAAATATCCATAAAAGGTAACACCTATCTCTGTACATGAATAGGAATTTTTTTTGTTGGACCTCGATAATGTCAAAGTGTTCCTCTTGTTCCCTTGCCCCCTCCCATCACAGTGTGAATCCCCCAAGGATCAGTTGTAGGTCCTTGTTTCTAGTTCATTGCTGTTTCCATCACCAGTCCTGAATCAGGTAGCTACCCATGGGATCTCGGTCCATCTCTTCCTGTTTTTTCCCCTCCTAAAATGGCTGTCCATCTTTGGCTGTCATAATGCTTGAAAGATGGTTAAGATTAAATGTATGAGTCATCTTCAGAGTCATTCATAAAAATTGCCCAAATGCTTCCTTCATGTTTAGCCATCAATGAATGGAACTTAATAGAGCTGTGAGTTGGCCTGTATTTCTGAAATCGGGAAAATTTAACGTTTATTTTCATTGTTGTATGATTCTTTGTAGGAGCATTGTGAAATGGAATTAAATTACTAAATTCTGCATTATATGATGCAGAAGGAAATTGAAATAATGGTTAAAAAGCATTTGTCCTTGTAGGAAGGAGGCAGAAACAATTGTACAAGGAAAAAAAATATATTTTTAGTCACGTTTAGATAGTATGTAGTTTGGGCATTTCATAGAAGATATGTTGGCATAGGTTTTCTGGTTAACACAAGCATGGGTCTACCTCAACGTACAGTAGATACCATTGACTGGTGCACCGTACAAAAAGCGGAAAGTTGCAGTGTTTCCTGTGTTCTAAATTTAAATCCTCGTGACCTTCGACGTGAACATAAACAGTACGTCTGTCTGCCGCTCAGCGCGATTGCTGCCTTTAAGGGAGGAAAGAGTGAAGCGAAGTGAGGTATACATGTTGGCAAGGTACCAAAAATAGCTCATCCCCCGTCAGCCTGCTGTAGATAGACCTGAAGTCACTGGGTCCTGCATAAGGCGCTGAAGGAAACGGTGACACTGTCAGGAGATACAGATGGATATAGTCCGATCAGTGTCCCCATCAACGTGTCTGTCATCACCTCCTCTTAACCTTTCCGTACCTATTTGGACCCAATGACTCGTCCCCTTCCATTTTCTTGTCATGCATCTTCTTCCTTTTGGTTTCAAAACAACTTTTTCTCTGTTGCTAGCTTCTGTCGAATAACAAAACAACACACCTGATCGTTATCGTTCCTGTAACTTTCAAAGGTTTCCCATATTACTTAATGGTTGGAAAGATTAACTGAGGCTTCCACACCCCCTATTTCTTGGATTAGTTTCGCTTTTGGCTTATTTCTTGTTTTTAACTCAAATTTAGATCATATGTGGGTGTTTTTGATGAAATGCAGTCATACAAAATGGATGTAGAAAGCTAGTTCAGTGCCCTTTTTTATTTGCTTCACTTTGTATTGCTTCATTATTTCATGTATTTTTGTTGTGCGCATTTCACCCTCCTTCTTCCTAATTCCCCTTAACCAAACCTGCATTAATCATACCCCCTTCCTTGTTTTATTTTCTTTTCTTCTCATGTAGGCAACCAGTTTTCATCCTATGAATCTTACGAAGGGCACCCGTCCGGGCCCGCCCCCTACCAACAGGTCCCGCGCTCCCTTTCAGACAGCTGCACTAGCTCTGATTTAGGTAGCATCGGAGGGGCTTCGCGGTCCGATTCACCCCTTGCAGGCGAAGTGGTTTCTAACCCTGTTATTCCCGCTGCTGTACTAGCTGGGTACTCTGGTAAGAGACTTTGGATTGTACCATTTGGGGGGGGGGGGGGGGGGGGGAGGGGAAGGATGGGAATGTCAGTACTGGAGAACAGGAGGGGGACAAAGAGGTACCAAGTCTAGCAATTATGTAGCACTTTTGATTGTCACAACTGAAACCTCTTGCATCCAGAGGAGGTACTGCTTTTTTTAATTAAAATAAAATAGTCGCCTTAGAATTAACAAGTTTTTGGATGAAACGTTGAATATACATGCACAATATATTTTACCATGTGCTAATTTGATTCCTGAGTTACGTACTGCAACCTTCTCAATGTAGAAGATATCAATATGTGGTAATGGTAACTCCTTAACTTCCTTTCCAGATGAATTTGTAGGGTGTGGTGTTTTGTCCAGTCTCACTGGGATTGAAGAGACAACATGACTGTGACCTACATCTGCCAAAGAATATGTAGATTTACCAAAGACCTGTCCATGATTTTACACAACTATAACAAACTTTTGGCAGCAGGACTAATTAATACTGGCAATATCTCAAAATGAAACAAATTTTTTTCTACCTGCGAACGTGACATTGTCATGGATAGTTCGTGCATTCACCGGCTGAAAGGGAAAGAGAAAAAAGACTGTGGGTCAACGCATCAAACCGGGTGCAGCAAGCTATTCCTGGAAAACTTCTGTGGTTTTTGTGCACATGATGTGCAGTTGGTTACTGATAAACGCAAGGAATCCATTAGCCATGGGCGTCACTGCTTTTTCCGCACTCACTGCCTATTAATTGCATTTGAGACTAATTAGCACTTCAGAGACACCATACTGTATAGCCGAAGCACAGTCGTGATGCCAGCACGTTCTTATGTCTTGCAATAGTCCCTTTAGGTTTAGGGTATATTTATCTAGAAATAAGTTGAGAAATTTGTCTGCCGTATACTTTGCATTGCATACATCATTATTAGGGACAAGTTCTCCCTCTACATATACGAAGGCAAGAGTACCTGAGCATTACTTTTGCAATTTTAAATATTTTAACACAAAAATTTAGATTTAGGGAAAGGGACACAAAAGACATTTTAATTGTTACATTTATTCCAGAATAAGCTAGATTCTGATCTCAATATATATCTTTTTTTTGCATCAGAAGAAATAAGTACCTGCTTCATGCACATGATATATATATATATATATATATATATTTCATTGTTTCCAGACAGATTTCCGTTGTAGGACTCCTAACATTTCCTTTGATGAATGGTGCATGTTGGTGATGATGCATGTAACACCTGTATAGGATATCCCCTTCAGTCCCATTCATTTGTTTTTTAAGTGATGAAAAATCAGGCTATTGAACAATCATGACGTACCTGAGTGAACATGAACAATTGTTTTGTGAAAACAATGCCTTCCATTTGAACTTTCTTTCAAAGAAAAATCAACCGCACTTTTTTTTAATCAGCTTTGGTACACATTTGGTTAAGCCAGGCACAATCATACATGTAGTTTGGTTTTCCCAGCCAGCCAGCGGTCTAGGGGCCGAAGGTTAATTTACTATCCAGATATGATTTTTTCCTCTTGCCATGGCATATCTTAATAGTACATGCTCCATGATTTAGAAATGATATATGGCTCTTAGAATAGTGATAGAATCAGAATTTCATGTAGGTTATCTCAGTTTAATACTCTGGTCTTGAAGGGGGATGTTAACCTGTTGACTACTAACTTCTCTAATTCCCATAGCCTTTATACAGGGACCACCCGGTTCTCGTAGACAATGGGTTAAAGATAAAGTTGAGTGCTGGTCATAATATTGAATTGTGAAAGAAACTGTCCCAAAGCAATTGGGAAAGGTTGATTATATATATCACATAAGAATTGGTGTATGCTGTAAGGTTTTGGAATCAACATAATGATGAGAAATCGACTCGATCCTGCTGAGATTCAAATACACTGCACACAGAAATATGTATATGGGACTACTCACAAATGTTAGGCCCGAACATCTCAGCTGTTTCTTGTCATATTTTGAATTTGAGGGCATTTGAAGAGCAATCCTTTTCAGGGGACATATCTACTATGATAATCTTCCAAACTAACATAATAAGAATGAGAAAGCTCACAAATTATTTTTTTACCTTTCCCAGAACTCAAGCTTCCCTTTAAGGAACAAAATTACTTATAAGCATGATGATAAAACAAAGGGTAACATTTTAAAGATATCAACCACAAACTCATCAAAAGCATGAAGATAACTTCCAACTTTATTCCGAGCAAATGCCAGCCATCGCTGAATGTCGATGACTGCATGCACTGTACATACATGTACATGCATAGTCAATTTATTATTGAACACATTATGAGACCTCTCTTATTAATAGATTTGTAGATATTGAGGGCCCTGTGTTCTAACCATATACTTAGTCTCTCTTTTTTCTACGTCACGACTCGTCAGCAAGATCGATTCTGTTCATGTTCAAGTATTTGACCATACCATAAAGGAAAACCGCCGAACTATCCCTGCAATTGGTTTGAAATAGGATATGATTCATAACGTCTAGTGTACATTTACTCTTAGTTGCTGTGTCATTCTCAAAACGCTGTACTTTGATATAAGAAAATACCAAACCATACATACAATTTTGTAAAATGAAAAAGTATTTTGAAGTGAAAATGCCCAGGACTAAGAAAGAATAAAAGAAGAAAGAAATATTAAAATGGGATGAGCTTATAAAGGATGGGTTTGATTCTAACAGGGGGTATATACATGTAGTATACATAGACTATAAGGACAATTTCTTTCTGAACCCAAAATGTTTTGAAATTTAAAGGATTTGGTGTGCACTGGATTAAAATTGATCCCAACGCTCTAGAATGGAAAGTATAGAGTAGGCTTTAGTTAGTTAAAAATGTACATCTGATGAAACTTAAACTTATCAACATAATACAGAATATTTAAATCGCCATGAAGAAGAATATTTGGAATACATATGCGCAAAACATATACATGTATAGTAAAGAAATGCTCACTTCTACCGCTAGTTCATTCTTTATTGAATTGTTCTTTTCAAAAGATAATAAGCATTGTATGGAGGAAAAAAAATTATTACTTGTAGTTCGCAGTAGTGCAGTTTTTCTATTGGTGATTTTCTGTCTTTTCATTGATACCACTTCTGATCAGTCGACTTCAAACTGTGCAGAAAAAGGAAGCTTTTGAAACTATCAGTATCACTATTGATGAAGTGTCTTTCCACTTGAAGAACTTCAATTGGTCTAAGGATATACATCAATCAGTCAACCTATCACTTCTGTCAAAAAGTTTCCTTTCCATGGGAAGCTTAAACTTCAGAGAGATTTTAACCTGACAAATCAGTTCAACTTTGTACAGAGACAGAATCAAGGCATGCTTTCAATATCAGGAGCTTCATAGATTACCGTATCGTTTTAGGGTTCTGTTATTTTAGGGATCATTCCTATTTGTATTCCTACATGTATGGGGTCATTTCAGCCTTAAAAGGTTCCTTTCATTGAAAACTTAGACATCAGAGAGATTTTGATGCGACAAATCAGTTCAACTTTGTACAGTGATGAATCACGGCATACTGTCAGTGTAAAGGGCAACTGTCATTATTTTAGGAGTCGTATCCTATTTCCTATATTGTCATTTGATCCTTAAAAGAAGTTCCTTCCATTAAAAGCTGAAACATCACAGAGATCTTCACCTGACAATTAAGTTCACCTTTGTACAATAACAGCGACAAGACAAGCTTTCAGTGCTAAAATCTTCAAAGATTGTAATCTAGGGGTTGTATCCGACTTCCAGTTGTGTGTAGCTCCAGCATAAAGATAAGTTGCTCCTCAAAAAGCCGACACATTGACCCTTTGGAGACAATTGAGATGCATGAGTAGAAAGAGCAAAAATTTCTGCGCACAGTATGTCCATATTTGTTGCATGACCATATTGCGCTTGATGCAAGGAATTCTAAAAATGAGAATAAGCTTTCAAATCCTGGAATTGGCAACACATTGAGAGGTTCAAAATCATTGTTTTTTTTAAATCAAAATTGGCAATTTTTTTCAATCTTTCATCAGATTTCCTAACCATGTATATTGTTCTTAAAGACATTTCAGGTTATTAGAACCATGTAGCACTAAAAGAAAAATATGATTGTTGCCAATTCGAAGAACAAAATGTGATCAATTTAGCCTTTTAATAAATCTGTCCTGAAAGGGTTAAAATGATCATAACCTGACAATTAAGTTAACCTTTCTATAATGACAGCAGCAAGACAAGATTTCAAGGCTAAAAGTTACTCAGATTATATTTTAGGGGTCATATTATACCACTTCCAAATGTGTGCAGCCTAAATATAAATTTCTTCCATTAAAAGCTGCAAAATTAGAAAGTTTTAAGAACAATTAATGGAACAATTCATTAAAAAAAAAATTTTTTTGCTAGGTACCCTACGTACATGTACATGTGCATTTATGTACTTTACACACTTTATTCATGTACTTCATATCATATTTATATTCATTGCCTTTCATTTCTAACCAGTATAGTACATGTATGTTCGCCTCAGTGTATTTTTGTTGTTTTATAGTATAAGAACAGGACAGAAATACTTTATTAACTTTATGCCCCTTTCTCCAGAGAATCATATCATACATGCCCCCACTCGTTTATAATACAGCTCTCAAATACACTTCTTATGCACATCAAATATCTGATAATAACACCTCTGAAACATTATGCAAAAAGTTTGTCTCTGCGCTTGTTTTCCCCCTCTCTTTGAAATTGTGGCCGGTGTGGTTACTGTCAAGGCTAGGGCAGGCTGATCATACAGACACACAGTCTCTAGATAGGGCATGCCTGAAGAGATCCACACAAAACGTTTGCCAATTATTGGGCTAAAGTTTGAGCAAAACACGGGCAATTATTCAATTTTGTCTCTTTTATGTATGGATGCATCCATGCTCTGGGCTGTGAGCTCCCTGGGAGATATGAATTCAGATAGGGTTGTCTTTGCTTGGTGGAGTGAAAGAGTTGTTAGTTTAGGAAAGGGTTGTTTTTCCACTTCTTATTTCTTTGATTGTTGCTTAATTTCGTGGGTAAATATTAATGCGTGGAAGGTTCCTATTGTTCCAGTGATTTGATCTGTTTATGAGTTCATCCCCTCCTTTTCTTTTGTGGTCTTTCAATGTGTCTTTCAGTCTCGTTTCACTATTTTCATGTTTGGCTTGTTTGCACATCTCTGTCTCTCTGTTTCTTGCCCCCCCCCCCCTCTCTCTCTCTCTCTCTCTCTCTCTCTCTCTCTCTCTCTCTTTCCCTCCACCCCCAACTCTTTCTGTTCCATACAGTATTATATAATATAATTCTGACTTTGTGACATACAGCCTTCAGTCGTGAACCCTTCTGTAATATCCAAGGGTGGATCATGTGGCATAGGTGGGGCTACCTTATGCCGATAACAAAGCAATAAGGTCTTTTGTGGTTTGATGATCATCAGGCGCACCTTTGCACCCTGGAACCTCTCGATATCTAGTCTACCGTCTAGACTAACACTCCAAATTATCGGGCGTGCGAACACTTGTTAGAATACTCAAAGTAGACAGTCTAGATACACACGTATGCACAAAGTGACCAGACAGGAGAAAAACACACGATTACTAACAGATTCCCCAAATGGCCACCCCTTAACCTTAGCCTAATTTCTGGAGTCATTCAGACACAGATAAGCTGGACATTGTGCAAGAACAAATACATTTTTTTCTAATGTGCAACAATGATACCATCATATTGCATTTTTATGTCAGTATTCTGCTAGATGATGAGCAGTGTAGATGCTTTTCCCACTTGTAGCACTTGTACGCACAAATGCTCAAGTGGCTGCAGTTAATTTGTACCACTTAGAATATTCTGATATTCAGTGCTGGAACCAAAATGTAGCCTACATGTAACTATAGCCCAAATAAAGTGTACCAATCACCCGAAAAAATGATTTGTGTACAGCTAGAAAGTATAAAATCAACCTCAAAGAACTTTGTCTGGTATTCTATAGGTCAGTAGTTAATGAGTATGAAGGAAATAAAGGATAACATGAAAATGCTCACGCGGAACCGAACTCAGAGTTTGGTTCCGCGTGAGCCTTTATCTTGGCGAGCGCGTACGGGTGCGTCGAGTAGTCTACTCACAAGTTGCTTTTACGCTTATAGAGTGTGTAATTAAAATTGCAATATCTCTTTATAGAATTAATATTTGAAGCCTGTACTTTGAATATAGTATAACGACATGCAACCTCTAACATACAGATCAAAATTATTTTTGGTGATTGGTACCCTTTAGATTAAAACCTAGTTGCTGCCAATGGCCTAATCCTATATTTTATATAAAATAAAACCCAGAGTTAGTGTCTCTAGAACAGATATTTATGTACACTTGGTGACTTGGACCCCTCTTAAGAACTGCTTTATTGCTACATTTTGTTTGGTTCTATATTCTGGCAGGAGAGAACAGTACCTCAAAATGCATGTGGCTTTGCTGAATGATCTGCTGCAAATATATTCTCAACAATTGTATTTTGTTTTCTGAATCAAATTTGGAAATACAATGGAATGAATAATGATTCTGAAAGACAATGGGTAGTAGATCACTGCCCCGTCCTTGACTCATGTATGCACTGATTGATGTAAGAATGATGTGTTCCCACATGCTTACTGTACACATTTTCGCACATTGATATGTGGTGCACAGCCCCAATGGATTGAAAGTTAAGCATTTAAGCATTTGAAGACCTGTAATTAAGCATCAATTGCAACGTTTGAAATTTTGGATGTTAGTTACCGATGCTTTATTCCGCTTTGGTCTTATAAAGCAATATGTATGCCGGTTTATTTGTTCAGTAAGAGAAACATGAAACTTTCATATCTATTATCTCGATCCCTCTCTCTCTCTTTCTGTTTTAAATTTCTGGCAATGGGAAGAGTTGCCGAGAGGTGTTAATCATGAAAAGCACTGCACATCATGGACCACATCATTAACTAGCCAGAAATGAGTCAGCCATTCACACACCAAAACTGACCTTGTGTTTAAAGCTTTAGCCATATGACACGCATGTGTTGCACCAAACGCTGACAGGGAAAGAAGAAAAAACAAAGACAATAAAACTGGGTAGGGATGACAATGCAAGGGCCCCCGTTTTCTGTATAACTGTAGTCCGTATATGTAGTTTTTGGTGTAGGGTTTTTGAGTGACATCTGTGTAGCACAACTGAGTGATGTATAAGCCACTTGTGTTGTGGTCAGATACTTAGAGGCCAAAAGTGGGTGAATAGTGGATTAAATTCCATAAGCTTATTTACCCTTCTATGGTACTGATGATTCAAAGATGTTGTAGTTAAAGAATTAACAATTCATAGCTTGATTTGACATGTTTATGGCCCTTGTAATTATTATTTTAAGTTGACTGTCTTTGGGTGTCCAATAATAGTTATTGTATGCAATAGAGCTCTGAAGCCCTCTAGAACTTATCATACTGTGCATTAATCAGTTGACTTCTGAATTCTCTGGTGTTCCTAATTTTAATACAGGAACCAACCAGTTCTCATAGGCAGGGCGCTAATAATAACTTGTAAAAAGTAAAGCTGAAGTGAAGATTTACCTTGTAGTAATGTTTGTTTTCATACCTGTACCCTTTTCATTTTTCTTCACTTGCAGGAAGTGGTCCCATTCAACTTTGGCAGTTTCTTCTTGAGCTTCTGACAGACAAGACCTGCCAACACATCATCAGCTGGACCGGAGATGGCTGGGAATTTAAGCTTTCTGACCCCGACGAAGTCGCCAGGCGGTGGGGCAAGCGCAAGAACAAGCCCAAGATGAACTACGAGAAGCTGAGCCGAGGACTCCGCTACTACTACGACAAGAACATCATCCACAAGACGGCGGGCAAGCGCTACGTCTACCGCTTCGTCTGCGACCTGCAGAGCCTTCTGGGATACTCGCCGGAAGAACTGCACGAGATGGTTGGCGTCAGCCCTGCGCGCGACGATGACTGAGAATTTCGCGATGTGCACGATGCAAGAATACCGGACTTGTGTGAAACTTTGAAGTTGCTTATTCAGCAGAGGACATTGCTGTTGCAACCGCATCAAGTTGATCACGTCCTCTGATTGACAGAAAGTTATTCATTGGTAGAGGATATATTCACGTGGTAAGGAACGTCTTGTGACCTCGTGTAGAGACATTACGTATTTAATGTAATCGAACTCTTTAAAATCGTGTAATATTTCTTCATCCTCTTCTACTCCTTTCCTCGCATCTCTCCAGAAATTTAACTTGTTTCAGTGCAGCTTCCATAATTTTGATTGTGCACTTTTTATCACTGTACAGAGCGAGAGATTGCAGAACATTAGATAAAGTAGCATTCGAATCTGCCATTAAATTCGTCCACTTATGTCATCTATGCCTTAATTTTTACGCTTGCAAGAACAATTTTTAAATGAAATTTTTGACAAATCTGAAACTTTATGACTCTAAAGCCTACAAAAATGTACTTAAACTTGTAAATTGAATGCTTTTAAAGTGTTGCATGCTTTTCATATTTTTGTGATGAAAAAAGAAGGAAAATGAAAATTTTGATATGTCATCTGGAATGACATTGTGGAATTCAACCAGTTCTCTCCTTTTTAAATGAAAATGTACTATTTTAGATCAATAAGTCCTATGCATTTCCTGTAGTGTTAAAAGAGTAGGTAGAAAACTGAACTAGTGACATTGTCATACAGTATCGTCTGAGATTACTTTTCGAAGACAATTCGTGTGTATATTGTTTGCATTTTATATTCCACTTGCACGAACAGTGTCATGACCAAACTTTTTCATTGATTGTTGCTGAATCACAGAATATTATGACAAGGCTGAATTAGGTGATGTGCTCGAGAGGTTTATTCCTCGAAAACCAAAAAGTGTGAAAATATGGTTCAACTGGATTAATTTCCATTTGTTTGAAAATCATTTCGTTTAAAATACATTCCAAGACACATTGATTTTTAATTTTTATTTTGTAGCTTTATTTTGTTCAAGCTGTCGAAAGTGGTTGTCAGAGATGTTCGAACTGCTGACACATTCCTTGTGGGTCGACGTACATGATATACAAAGATGATGCAAGCTTTTTTATATTTTACTTCCGAAGTATGAACAAAAAGGTGCTTTTTTTTGTATGTTCTACCATTTGTGATTTATTTTTTCACAAATCTTTCAGAACTGATCCATTATGGGCTCTGTGCAAATGATATCTATTATTTTTTGATGTTTTCTTTTCTAGTTGTCTCACAGAAAGCCGAGATATACCCAAGCCTAATGTTAGGATGGTGTATCCAGGCTTTTGATCAAGTATTTTTTTTTGTGTGAATGTTGGTTGATCTGCTTATGCGAGCAGAACATCTGTGTTAAAGACTACTTCTCTGTGGGCATGCACATCTTCAACTACATTCTTGTAACGTCAAGCACCTTTTCTTGTATTATGGTGTACTAGCATCTAGTTTTAAACTATGTAGCACCTAGTGTCAATGTAAGCACCTGATTTTGGTGTTAGGGACTTACAGTCGACATCGTTAATGATATGAAACTAAATGATTGTTTTTGGATATGCATCCCCAATTGAGCTTGGGTGAATTGCATCATGGAGATGTCAACTTCGTTGCTCCTTATGTGAGGGGCAGTGAACATAGTTTTGTCCAAACTTGCCATTTTTACGGTATCATCGAGTTTTGTACAGTATAACATGATCTTAGTACATAGCTTAATGTGTCTTTGTGAACACAAATTAAGTAGAAGTGTAAATAAAAGATGCTTTTCATCTTCAGGAAATACATAGAATGGATACCAAGAACAGAGTTTTGAAGAGATAATGTGTTTTGTCTTTTCTAACCCATGAAACTCTTTGATCTACACACCATAAAACTTGCCTCATGCTTTTAAGGAAATTACTATATTTTTTTATTTTGGTTTATTTACTTTTGTCTTCACATCTATGTGCCTTTGTTTAGATTCACAGGAAAAAATTGCCTTCTAGAAATGTACTGCAGAGTTTTACGATAATTGTAGATTGTAGCTGGAGAAGAAAGAGTTTGAAAGCACTTTTTTATATTTGTACTTAAAACAGTTTTTGTGTATAGAATGAAGAAAGGTTTCTTAATGGCTGTACATGTACATGCATTTCTTATTGTATGAGAGAGAGAGAGAGAGAACTAGTGAGAGAAAGAGAGAGAGAGAGAGAAAAAAAAAAGCCTTTTTGTGTATAAATTTCATAGAGAGTGCAATTTGTGCTTTGTGTAAATTAGTAAGTGAGTGAAAGAGAAAAAAAAGGGGGAGTCTGAATTTGTGAAATATAAAGTTTTCATTGTACCGTGGTGGATCTTAGTGACTGAGCAATTAGTGCTCTTTTGTTTTAACGGAGGTAAAGTATCCATATTTGTGTATGGGTACCTAGTGATGGTGACGACTGTATGAAAAGGGTTCTAACAAACAAATGCTATTAAATGTTTTGTAAATAAACATCTCTGTACCACTGGTGCGCCTTGTACAAAAACATAAAAGAATGAAGGAAAAAAAAAATAGAAATTCAGTCGCCTTTGTTGTACAATAAGCTTTTTCACACACTAGGAGAAAATGATTGTATTTTTCACAATTTTGTAAGTATTGTTTATATTTCTGTTTCTACACACAGAGTCGAGAGACGATCAGATGAGATAAATATTTTGCTTTTGAGTTTTATAGTGGTGTTTTATAGTGCTGGCACTGTTTTGCACCTGTTTCGACTGTTCTTTTTTTTTTTCTGAAAACGTGACTTTAGACAATATGACTGGGTAATTTAAAGCCAAAACAGACGTTTTTTTTTCCTCCATATTGTACCTAAGATGATAAAAAAAAATTCCTGCACTTAAATAACATTAAAGCTTATCTGATTCATACTTATCTTTACTATTCACATTTTTTGCAAGTTAAGAAATAAGATATAAAGATACATTTTTTGTTTTGAAGAAAAAAAATTCACTTAAAATATTTGTAATGTATTGAAACCAAAGTAAATTACATTGATACATCACTGTGCACTCAACTATTATGTTCTGTCAGTCACAGTAACATTTTATTTATACTTTTCTTTTTGTAGATGTTCGAGTTACGTTGGTTTATATACATGTATATGCCTTGATCAATTGTTATGTTTCTTGTTCTTTTTTTTTCTCACGATTCTGTCACACCTACGTGGTCACAGATGTGGACGTTGGGAAAGAAAATAATAAATTGTGAAAATGTCGACGTAAATATTGCTGAATGAGATTGCTTTTGTTCGTCATGAAAAATTCACCTGATTGTACTTTTTTGATTTCAGGAAATGAAATGGGGAGGAGTGAGACTGAAGAGAGAAAGAAAGAAGAAGAGAAAAGATGAGAGAGAGAAGGAGAGAAGGAGATAAGAAGACCGAAAAGAGAGGGTGTGTAGAAGAAGAGAGGGAGAGAACGAGAAGAGAAAGTGAGTTGAAGCTCGAAAGAGAGAGAGCAATTTTGAGGAGAGAGGGAAAGGAGAATATTGAGTGAGGGAAAGAGCTTGACAGGGACTTATAGAGGAATTGATAGAAAGTGAATATAGGACTAGACGTTTTTGGAATGAGAGGTAACTGCAGGAGATCTCCATCAAGAAAAAAATGGCAAGGTTCGATGATGTACGAATGGAAAAGAGAATGTGAGAGACGCTCAACTAAAAATGAAGCGAAGATAGATATAGAAAAGAAGGGAGGGGAAATGACCGACTCTTGGAAATAAATGGGGAAGATTTTATGCCTCTGCTTTACACCGTGTTAGACTAGCTAATTCTGACAAGGAACGTATGTGTGATAGCAAATTAGCCATAGGCCTAGGCCCCTTTGATGTTAATTGTGCATTACGTAACACGCCAACTCAACTATGAGGGCGTGGTTCAAAGGATAGTTCCAGAGCCCTTCATACACAGGGCTCTGGATAGTTTTAAAATTGTTTGGAGGGGGCAGGGGGTGGGGATGCCAAGATGAATGTGTTCTGGAATGACCCTTGGTGTTCGAACCGATGCCTCGTAATAGTTTAACAAGAGTATGGACTCAGCAGTGAAAAGTGTCTTCACGGTAGGCCCACAGTATTGGCGATCATGAATAGGAAAACACAAAAGGATTTGATGTAACCTATTCACGAGATAAGATCCAACGTATAATTAGCAAGTACATTTATTAAAGTCATTAATGCATGCAACCTTGAGACAAAAAGTCATTCGTTTAGAGGCGTCTCTCTCTCTCTCTCTCTCTCTCTCTCTCTCTCTCTCTCTCTCTCTCTCTCTCTCCCTCTCTCCATCTTTCTTTACCATTTCCTTTTTCTTCTTTTTGTTAAGAGGCTGGAGTTGAAGAAGGTGGAAAACACGTTATTTGGATTCATACAAAGCTCCCCCACCCCTCCTCAGGAAAGACGAATGTTTTTTTTACATTTTTTCATAACTATCTTTTTTCGTAATCATGCTCTCCGGGAGAAGGGGTAGCTTTTGAAAGACAAAAGCTTGTTAGAGCTTTTTTCCGAACTACCGACTTAGAACTAGGGTTATATGGCACCTCACATACAAAATATGATTAAATAATCGTATTTGGCATCCGTCTTTTAAAAATGGATTAATGAAGGTTGAAAGTTTCTCGTCACCTCGTGCATTTGCTTTACTACAGTTCTTTTAAAAAATCAGAAATTTCTGCCGATCAGAAAGCTCGCAGAGAATATGCTTTCGCAAATTAGTGCAAAATATTTCCCTTAGTCATAACTCGTTTCTTAATACGTGATCAAAATATCAACTCAACAAGATTACGATAACATTGCTTGCTACATACCGAGGCGTCTCCTCTTAAATCCATTGCATTTGGAGGAGACGATGGAAACATGAATAATCAGTTTTGTTTTCGACTCGTTTCAAGATTACAATCATACCGTCTCATTAAGAGGTGGGGTTTGTTTTATGATCATGTTGCCATGTCGGAGAGGAGGGGTAATGTGAAGTCGAATACGTGAAAGAGGGCCCTTTTTTTGGGGGGGGGGAGTGAATTCCATCACACACCTTACTGCCCTCTATAAGTGATTGCGTTTTTTTTTTTGGTTTTTTTGTTGTTGTTGTTGTTGTTTTTTTGTTTTTTTTAATAGCAGTATGATTAGAGTTGGATTTTCACAAATGTACATTTTATCTCACTGAGGTGGAGATACGGATAAATAGGAGCATGAACATTATGCCTGTGAATATCGAAGTCGCATAATATTTCAAGTCTTTTCGTGAGAGAAAAGGCCAAATCGGATACCACTTACTGAATTTCACATTTTACTTTCCCATATACACTCAGTTTAATTTGAAACAGATACGGAAATATGCCTGGAAGCTTTAAAAAGATTACCCTTTGAAGGAGCAATTCGATTTTCCGAGATAATTTTTTTTTTACAGTAGTTAGCGACAATCTTCGATAATCCTATGATTTGAATTTGCAACTTAAATGAAGGATTCTAAAATTAACAATGAAAGATTCACTATATATTAACACGATAAAATCTACTTTCGAAAAATAAACTCAAGGGCAATTTCAAAGGGCTATTGTACTGCCCATAGAAATCAGGTTCGGATTATACGTAATACGCCATTGTAATGTTCGCACATTTCTAAGGGTGATAGACAGGGCTATTGAAATTGCCTTCAGTTGATTTTTCGAAAGTAGTTTTTATCGTGTTTATTTCGGATTTGTTGATAGTCAAGCAGGTAAAATCTCAAGGCAACAATTATCAAAATCAATGCTACCAACCACAATTATTATGTAAGGTGAGGTGAAGGTACATTTGGCTCAGTGTTTTTTGAAAGTGGGGGGGGGGGCTGATTTGATTTCACTTTAAAGGGGCCATGCCATGCAAATGCATGTTGACTTTTGTTGATTTATGATACCCTGATCATCATTTATTCTCCTCAAAATATCTAAATATATGTCATATGTTTTATAATAATTTTTCAGTATGTTGTCTTCCGATTACTGGGATCCATCCACACAAAAAAGTTGCAAAATCAACATTCCCCTTGTGACATCACATGTCAATCACCATCCAGAAAATATCAACATTTCGATAGATATTGCTATGTCGATAGTCGCTGTCAAGTGTCTCACAATAGCATTTTACATTTACTTACCTTTCTTTTGCAGGTGTATTGCATCATGCCATTGTAAGAAAACACTTGACAGTGATTATCCGACATAGCAATATCTATTGAAATGTTAGTATTTTCTGGATGGTGATTGACAAGTGATGTCACAAGGGGAATGTCGGTTTTGCAGTTTTATTTTGTGGGCGGATCCCAGTAATCTGAAGAAAAAATACTGAAGAATTATTATAAAATATATGACATATATTAAGATTTTTTTGGGGGGGAGTCACATAAATGATGATCAGGGTATCATAAATCAACAAAAGTCATCATGCATTTGCTTGTCATGGGCCCTTTGATAATGACAATATTCCCCCCCCCCCCTCCCCTGCACCGGTTCCGCGGCACAGGCAGGCTTGTTGCAACAAACAATATAGGTCGATGACGAAGTTGCATTTTCCTCCATAAAACATTTCTTACTAAAAGATAATGTTATATATTTTGATTTTAATATAGTGCCCTCTCTTGGTGATGCACATTATAGGGGAAACTACCACACAAAAGGCGAGGCCTATACGATAAGGCCGTAAAATGACGGCTAGAAGGAAGCAACTCTCATCTGAAATTTGTCAGAAATTAATAGGGAAAGACGGATAAACAGAAGAAAACTGAACAATGTATATTAAACTGGTCTTAATTTTACTTAGGAACGCACCTCCACGTTTTATATTGTAGAAAGCCGAGTGTTTATTTATTTGTATATTCAGAGAGAAAAATATGGAATTTGCGACAAGGGACAGATACTTGCTTTTGAGAAGTAGCGCAGTATATTGAAGAGTAAATATAATTATACTGGGGCTATACTTGAAGCGGTATTTTCTGTAAGTTGAACTGAAGCGAAACAATTATTTTATTTTCTACATAATAAATTATTGACATATGATTATTTTCAAGAAGCTCACATTACCCGTTCAATAACACGCATGACATGGGCCAACATCCCACCAGTAAGGGTATAAAACTATATTGTAAAGAGATGCAATTTATTGGGTTCAATATCGCGCCCCTAATCATGTTGCTATTAATCACCATATTCACAAGCCTGGTCTTGAATGAGTGTTTACTCAATCAAGCCCACATAGTACAATCTTTTTTATTTCCAGTCTCGCCAGTGGCACCATGACAAAGAAGGACGTTCCTCCTATTTAGTGGCGTAGCATGAGTCCAGGCATTGAGGGGCACTGGCATCACGCGGGGGGGGGGGGGCACCGGTCTTTGTCTGAAAATTCAATGCGAATTTACAAGGCCACTGATTAGAGGGGTGCGAGAAGGGGTGGTAGCGCTTTCTTTCCTCCTCGTTTTCGATTTTCTTTCTTTTTTTTTCTCTTTTTTTCGCCATCCGATGAGGGGGGATGTGCCCCTAGCCCCCTGCAACTTCGCCACTGCTTCGATTATTCATCACGTATAATGTCGAGCATTCCAATATCGTGACTTAAACCATGTTACCAGCGTTGCAGTCGGAAAGGTAATGGGAGAAATTAGCTTAGAATAGCGTGTAAGTAGAAAGTAAAGCCCGCCCTCTTTTAACACCCCACACATACACACCAACAAACGCTCGCGCACATTTTGCACTCGAAGTACGTCTGTTACATATAGGCCTATCACAATCTAGTAAGTGAGCCTAAAAACATTAAAATCAAAATGCATTCCATCCCCCCCCCCCTCTCTCTCTCTCTCTCTTCGATATGAAGAGTTTCATTCCAAAAGCAGCTAAAATTTAATGTTCATTTAGTGTTTTTGAGTATAACATTAAGGTATCTTGAATTATCACTTTCACTTGTCCACTGATACTTTATTTTGATATATATATATATATATATATATATATATATTAAAGAATTTCTTATCTTTTCTAAAGACAGGGATCTTTCAGTGTTTCATTCCGAAAGGAGCTAAATCCAAAAATATTCATAAAAATATCAAAACTTGCTTAATCTTATCTAAATTTTGCACTGATAATCCAGACTAGAAGCCACGCCATATGGGTAAAAATCTTTATACATAGCTTTAGGGAATGTGGTTTAAAAACCAGAAAATAAATCCTAAATAACCATAGTTCATTCAACTCCATTTGGAATGCTCCTCTCCACCCAGGTGTTAAATGGGTACCCGGTAGTGAGCCCTGAATGGGATAGCACCCATAACTCCCCCCCCCCCCCCCCCGGCTCCGCCCTTTGCTCGCCGAAGATCGTCCCATTATTCATCGCCTAGCTTGATCTGACTAGCGCTCCTAAATCCTGAAAATGACAATGCAACTCAAAGATGACGAATGGTAGGTAGACAGGCGTAGGACTAAACAAGTGACAGCTGCTTAATCTCAAATCATCGGCTAAAATACCATCGTCATCATACAATATCGTCACAATCAACCAAATGCATAGTCTCGAATCCAGGCTTGTCACGCTATAAGTTCTCAATTTTGAGCAGTCTTAGATGACCTTACAGGAGAACTTCGGCTCCAAAGTAATTTACTTTTATCAGAAACCAAAAAGGAAAATCAGAGAAACAGATATCAAAACACTTGGTGGGAAATTGGACATCTAATAAGAAATATTGGCACAGACTTCTACACACAAATCCCAAAGACATGACAGACGAGTATTCATGCGGCAAACAAAGAGTTGAATCATATTTTAGGGTACAAGATATTGGAGAGTTGAAGGAGTAATTCGAATATTTGATACTTCAGGATGGGTAATGATTACAAACAGTGGCATATCTAAATGGGGGCAGAGGGGGTACCTGTCCCGGGCGCTGTTTTTTTTCGGGCAGCACTTGAATGAGAGAGAAAAAAGAAGAAAAAAAAAGAAAAGAAAGAAAGAAAGAAAAGGGCAGAAAATCTGTGTGTGTGTGTGTGTGTGTGTGTTTGCGCGCGTGTGCGTGCGTGTGTGTGTGTGTGTGTGTGCGTGTTTATGTGTGTGTATCCAAAAAATATATCCCAAAAAAAGTGTGTGTGTGTGTGTGTATTTCACTCGATCTTGTAGGAAAAGCTTATCCAATCATTTTTAATAATAAAAATTACCTTTCCAGAGGTAAAATGCTTTTTGATGAAGACTTATTTAAGAAAGAAATTTATCCAGTGGATCACATTTTAGAGAAAGAGCAGGTGAAAACAATTGATTATTTCCGTAAATTAGGTTTAAGTTGTGAAAATATTATGGAAATTTGGAAGATAAGTGATGCAGTTTTGAAAAGCGGAAAATATGAAGGGAACTTATGCGATTTCTACTCCGTTGATATACGCAATTTTAATATTTCATTGAAGATTTTTGAAAATATCATTCTATTGAAAGATGTACCTTCCAGAAAGGTTTACGAAATTTTTGTAACAGATTTACAACATTTATATACTTTACAAGTAAAAGATGGCCACAATGACTTTGAATTCTCTAAATAAGAAATTTTCATAAGACCTAGAATTGCAACAATTTTATCAAAAGTTAGGGAATTTCAGTATAAATTACTTCATGGAGCAAAATATATACAAAAGAACATCTCTTTAAATTTGATTTTGTTGACAATGATTACTGTTCCTTTTGTAAGAAAAATTTAGAATCCTATGAACACATATTTTGGGATTGCGATGATGTCAAAGCCTTATGGCAGAGGGTGATTGAAAAATTTAGTTTAGAAAAAAATGCAGAGTGGACAGATATACATGTGGGGATTACTGCAACTAAAACCCTACAGGGTGTAATTTAATGTGATATAATGTGCAATAAATGCCAAACACAAAACCCTACACATCACATACTAGTAAAAAAAAAAAAAAAAAAAAAAAAAAAAAACTTGCTTTCAGCCTTTAAGTCAGCACATAAACTTGAAGAACAGGAGCCGAATGCTTGTTAAGAACCTGCTAGGTCCCTTGTAGCTTGTAATTTCGCGTACCTCAATGTAGATATTGAGCATTTATAGCATTTTTAAGGGTTCAAAATTCACAAAAATCTAACTGACTCTTCTATATGGCCTGATAAAAGGCTTTTACTAAACAGTCAGGTCGCGGCGCCTCGCTGGCCAAAATTAGCCCCCCCCCCCCCCCCCCAGTTTTTTTTTTTAATAGATTGATAAAATAAAATTCAAAAATCAGTTTGAAAAGTCTCAATTTACTTTCTATGGCGGTCCTCAAATTGGCAATGTTGCTTCAAAATGACAGGTTTAGTAGTACAACTCTCCATATGTTTTGTACACAAAATTTCATATTTTTCTCCAATATCTCTAAAGATGCTGCTTGACTTTTTGTGAACTCAACATATGTTGTGTCAAATACATTTTCCCATTGGATTGAGGGCGGTATCCATGAGTGAGTGAGTGAGAGAGAGAGTGTGTGTGTGTGTGAGAGTGAAGGGGGATAGGGGTTTGGGTGTAGGGAGGCCTGCACAATGTATATGCAGTTATATGATATAAATATTGTTTCCCATGTTCATGGAGGGGGGGGGGGCTATTTTATGAAAAGATTTCATTCAATGCTTTCTTCGTAGTTTTGAATTTTAGTTATCTATTTAAAGAAGATGTTACATGATAATGTACTTTATTTGTTATATATTTGAATATATTGACATTGAAATGTTGATTTATGATTTATGTATAATTATTGAGTGGAATCAAAATAAAGATCATTGGAAAAAAAATACCGCTTTTCGGAGACACACGACAATGCGCTTTGTTCCTTCATAATAGGGCGTGGTGTATTAGGGAGACACGAGTACAAAGAAAAAAGACAAAGAGTGTCTCCCTAATACTCCAGTTATGAGTATATATATATATATATATATATATATATATATATATATATATATATATATATGGGTATACATGTACATAAATATATTAAGAGATATATGTTGATGTGAGTACCGTTCGGTTTAACCATTTCACATTGAGATGTGTGGAATAATAGATGGAACAGATGATGCAGGTCATACCTCACAAGCTTTCGTCTTCTGGCCCTCTTCAAGTTTATTTGCTGAATTAAAGGAAATTAAAGGAATTAAAGGAAAAGCAAATGTTTGCAATATCTAGTACGTGATGTGCAGGGCGTAATGTTCAGTTATATGCGATAATTACAACTAAAACCCTACAGGGTGTAATTTAATGTGATATAATGTGCAATAAATGTCAAACACAAAACTCTACACATCACATACTATTAAAAAAAAAAAAAAAAAAAACTTGCTTTCAGCCTTTAAGTCAGCACATAAACTTGAAGAACAGGAACCGAATGCTTGTTAAGAACCTGCTAGGTCCCTTGTAGCTTGTAATTTCGCGTACCTCAATGTAGATATTGCGCATTTATAGCATTTTTAAGGGTTCAAAATTCACAAAAATCTAACTGACTCTTCTATATGGCCTGATAAAAGGCTTTTACTAAACAGTCAGGTCGCGGCGCCTCGCTGGCCAAAATTAGCCCCCCCCCCCCCCCCCTCCCCAATTTTTTTTTAATAGATTGATAAAATAAAATTCAAAAATCAGTTTGAAAAGTCTCAATTTACTTTCTATGGCGGTCCTCAAATTGGCAATGTTGCTTCAAAATGACAGGCTTAGTAGTACAACTCTCCATATGTTTTGTACACAAAATTTCATATTTTTCTCCATTATCTCTAAAGATGCTGCTTGACTTTTTGTGAACTCAACATACGTTGTATCAAATACATTTTCCCATCATATATCTTGAGCTAAGAAAGAGACAAGCTGCACCTTGAGAGATAATGGGTAAAATATGAAATTTTGTGTGCAAAACATATGGAGAGTTATACATGTACTACTAAACCTGTCACTTCGAAGCAAATTGCCAATTTGAGGATCGGTATAGAAAGTAAAGTGAGACTTTTCAACTTTCATAACTTTGTCATTTCGTAACCGATTTTGAAGGAACTTTTTTTAAATTGCTTCTCTCTATCCTCTCTTTTCATTAAATTTGATTTTTTCCCCAGGGTTTCTTCTTTAATTCTTCTTGATTCTTCTTTAATAATGGAAAATGTCCTAACAAAAGAAAGCTTCTACGGAAAACGGAGAGGTTCCGTAATAAATTCCTTGTCAGAGTATTCCTTAAAGAACTGTTGACACTAATGTTATGCAAATAAGCATGAATTGGCGGTCACGTGGGTTTTATAATCACTTGAACTACAAACTAACAGACTGGAACTCTTTTCCGCCATATTGTTGGATGTTGGACGTTGACTATCACAGGAACCATCGCGGTGCAACGCTTCAAAACCGACGCCATCTTTTTCTAATATACCTAATGAGGACATTGTGTCGTCTAAAAATCCATCTTACTTATTGCATTCAGCAATAGTTTTGATAATTTTTTTCTGTTTTAAAAGAATTTCATGTTGGGATATCGACTTTGTCAATTTTCAGATCGTGAATAGTGTTTTCTGGAGACAATGTCACTCCGTTAATCTGGGGAAGGGTAAGTATCCCATTACATGTTACTTATAAGGCATCAGTGAATTTCAGTTATGTGTTCAACAGAACAAATGTTTCCATATTATGTCAGACATCATTACGATGTGATGTAGTGAGACCTTAAGACAACCCAATATGGGTTTCATAATATAAGTTACTCCATAAAAACATAATGAACTATTTATTTCACCTGCCATGCATGATTCAAAGGAAATGGTATGATATCTACACTCTTAGAAGAATTTGGCAAAATATTAACCAGTTTTTAATCAACACTGGGCAACATACTGACCTGTAAACCGTTGGTTAAAATTTACCAAAGTGATGTTGGGTAATCTACTCTCTCTAAAAAAAAGGGTGAATTTTCACTATGTTTTCACTCCCCTTGGAGTGACGTTAGTGATCACTTGTTTAGGAGTGAATATCGAGTGACTATCGAGTGCTTTCTAAAAGGAAAAGAGAGGAGTTTCACTCTATTTTCATTCCCCCGGGGAGTGACGTCAGTGATCACTCGAATTTTTTTTTTTTTTATTCCTAGAGAGTAAAATGCTATGTGGTTGGGTAAATAATTGCCCAACAGCTGTTCACCAATCACATTTTACCCAACTCTCAGTTCCCTCAGTTATTGGTTATATTTTAAGTTGGTTAAGTAATTATAATAGCCTAGAATTGAACAATTCTTTAATCAACCAGTACTTTCATACCCAACTTAATTCACCCAATATTTCAGAGTGCTAATATTGTTATTTAATGATCTACCGACGACCGACCGACCGACTAATCTTCATCCAATGTTTGGGTAATTTTTTACCCTATATCAGACTGGGTAAATTTTCTCCTTCATCTTTTTTTTTTAAAGGGGGTAAAATAAGCGGGCAATTTTTTTTCCCCAACCGTATAATTTATCAAGTACTGTTGGTAAATATATGCCCAATTATTAGGTAAAGATTATTGCCACAAATTGGTCAACTTGCTTTGGCTGAATTTGTTAAAAACAGCTCAGAAATTGGTAAGTCGTTAACCAACTAGTGATTGCCCACCTTAATTTGACCAATACTTTTAGAGTGTATGCTATCCTCACTGCACTGACCTACACAATCAGTTGATGTAAAGATGGGAAAATCGCACATATTCTCATTCCCTTTTGAGAAGTTTGCACAAAATACAAACTATAAATAAAGCCAAGCAACCTCTTGATTTTAGAAGAGCACGGTGAGCGATTTTCACCTCTCTCTCCCGACTGATTTCTTAGTCGCATGAAAAAAGTAAGTTTTAACAATTAAAGAACAAATATGGAATTCAATAAACATCTAATTGCTAACACACACAATGTAGGGTCTTTCCTAAAAGATCACCTAAAGAATAGAGACCGAGACCAAATGCCTACGAGACATAAAACCCACTAGACAGTCAGACCCAACTCCGCAAAACCGAGCACAGGTATATACTCCGAAAACGGCGTATTGAGCTAAATGAATATAGAGCCCTCGTCGTTCAGTGAGAGGCAATGTGTACAAAAGGCATGGGGAAAATCGTGCAATTTCAAAAATAATGCTGCGGATATATTTATTTCAAATGTTTGCCATTTGGAAGTCATTTCATATGACGAATCATTCCAGGATTTTGAAGATAATTGACACGCAGCATTATTTTTAAGAATATGTATATCGTTAGCAGGTTGACTTTGCAAGATTTCCCCATGCCTTTTGTACACCCTGTCTCGCACTGAACGATGAGGTCTCTATATTCATACGCCGTTTTCGGAGTATATACATGTGCTAGGTTTTGCGGAGTTGGGTCTGACTGCTAGACCGACAGCCCACCCGACTGAAAATGTCGTTTTTGTAGGCCGTCTGATAACTTTTCTGATGGTTCACGACCCTGCAGACCAAAAAGAAACCCACAGCCTACGAGGCCAGCATATTTTCCCCTATATGTATTTCTTTGTTTTATCAGTCTCATGTACGGACGGTCTGATGGCTCTCGGTCTCGTGGGATATCGTTCTTAGAAGTCTACTGGGAGGTTCCATAAAACAATAAAATAGAATGGCGGCCAACTATTTAAAATTATAATAAATATTATGTGTCCGACTAGTTCTAATGGAAAAACAAGAAAAAGACATGTATTTGATTTGATTTGATTTGATTTGATTTGATTTATTTTTCTTTTCCAAATAATTATACATGATACACATCGATCAAATGATTAAACATAAGACAATGTAATAAGTTTAGTATATCAAACTAACATACAAAGGTAAAGGGTACTAAGAAGAGTACAAAAATAATTTAAACAAACGGATCATTATTGACCTAACATATACAATGAAACGGAGGGGCATGCTATAAGAAAGCAATGCTTGTATGATGCATGCCCCAAAGACTGTAAGTCAGTTCAACATGATTTCTCTAGAATAAATCGTTGTAACATAGGCGTATTCACTTAATAGGCAAAAAACGCCCCCTGTACTTATACAGCACGTTATAGAAAGGAATTGTGGACTTCATCGATTTTTCAAGCATTTATATCCCTCTCCAAACACCGATAATGTTCGGAAAATGTGTCTTAACATCAGAAAATATCATATCAAAGAAATCGTCTCTGGAAACACACAGGCATGTTCCATAATCATGTAGACTGCATCCCTTATCAAAGTTTTCCGTTACCCCGTGTTAACACTATTGATATTTTACGCTATTTTGGGCGTTCGTGCCACTTCGTGAAATGAACGACGAATTATGCAAATAAGCATGACGATTCAAACTGGAGGTCACGTCAGTTTGGTAATCAAGTGGGCCTATAAACTAATATACTTAAATTCTCCCCCGCTTTGTGGTTAAACTTTTTACATGTATATTCGTTTATTTTCTGCAATCATAGATTGGATTTTTGATAGTTTTCATGATTTTTCCGTGTCTAAAGAATTTTATGACGTGATATCGATTTTGCCAATAAATATACAAACCGTGAATAGTCATATCTTGAGACAATGTCACTCCGTTAATATGGGAAAGGGTTTAGTACTCTTTTTACGTGTGATTAGTAAGGCATCAGTGAATTTCATGAAGATGTGAATGACGTAGATGGTCTAAGTAACTTTAAGGGGTCAAGTGTCATATGTAAAATGGGGTGACTATTTCGGGACAAGCTCCTGGCCAATACCGACTTCATTTCCTATATACCACAGTTATATAAAGTGATAAATCGATAACGAAGATTGCATTTTGAACCATAAAGAAAGGAAATGTTATGTTGATTTTATTAGTGCCTTCTCTTGTTAAGGAATGATTGATGGTTGAAAAACCACACACGAAAATTCCCATAAGGCACTACCATACATGACAAAAGGAAGCAACTGTCATCTGAAAATTGTCAAAAATCAATTTGAAAAAAAAAAACCAACCCCAAAACGGAAGAAGTTTTGACAATAAGTATAAGGAACGCCTGTCAACTTTTACATTGCAGGAAGATTTGAAGGGCTTGTTTCTGTGTATTTTAAGGGGGGAAATATGAAATTTGTACAATTGAACAGTATCAACCTTTGGTCTAGAATAAGGCAGTACATTTTAGAGTAAAATGGGTACAATAGGGTTATCCTTTAAGCGGTTTTTGAGTGAGTTGAAATTGAATAGCAGCGAAAAAAATATGTTGTTGTTTTGTCTTGTGTCTTTTTTGAGGAATCTGGTAATTGTTAAAGCGTAGACCACAATTAAATAGGACGCAGTGGCGTAAATCCATTCCGAAGAGTAAAGAGGGGGGGGGGGGGGTCGCAATCAGGCGCCGAAATTGCACTCGCGGAAACGCAACCGTAATGTAGATTCAAGTGAGATTTCGAGGAAAAAAACTATGGAACCTATTTTAGGACGTTCTAAACCTAATTTTAGTATTATAAAAGCAGTTTAAAGATAATTTTCACTATTGTAAGCATGGTAAGTGTCACTCATATACATTTTGTCAATTTTTTTTTTTTTAATCATATTTGTTCCTTGAAAAGTGGGGATATATTTGATATATACACACAGACCATCCCACTCCCTCAAACGTGGAGTAGATGTATACATCATATAATAGCACATTATTGCAATACATTATTACACATTATTGCACATTACACCTTACACATCACATACTAGACAACAAAAACATGGACATTGACCTTTAAGTCAGCAAATAAACTTGTAGAAGACCAGGAGCCGAAAGCTTGTGAATTTACCTCATGACCTGCTTCATCTGTTCCATATGTATATATATATATATATATATATATATATATATATATACACACACACATATAATATAAGAAAACAATTGAATTGAATGAGAGAAATATTTGCGTAGCTAATTTCATTGTTCCTCCTTACTGACTTCCTTTTTGCATGTTTTGTGGAAATAACTGCAGGGGTTGCAAAAACTGTCTCCGCCGGGAGTCGAACCCGGGTCTTTGGCACTGTACGGCAAACGCCTTAACCAGTAGACCACGGAGGCGGGTTGGTGGTTTTCGGCTACATCAGGTACAAACACCGCCAGGCAGCCCTTGCAACCCCTTCGCAGTTAATTCATTCCTTTTCTTTGAGGAACAGGGGAGTATTGAACAATGAAAAGCCGCATGCCTAGCTAGATCCATGGCGGATTCATGTATTAGAATTAATCAATTATTTACAATGTGTGAGAAATTTGTTCTAATACTATAACATCGGCAACTCTCGTGGGTAAATTTACAAAATGTGAGAAATCAATTGAATTGAATGAGAGAAATAATTTGTGTAGCTCCCGGCGGAGACAGTTTTTGCAATCCCTGCAGTTTTTTTTTTTTTTTTTTTTTTTTGGTTGTTTTTTTTTAATTCTTTATTTACCAAATAACTCGCTAGTGTCATTATCCTCAGTACAATGACCTACACTAGCTGTTGATGTAAAGCTTGGGGAAAGCGTACCTATCCTCATTCCTCTTTTGAGAAGTTTGCACAAAATACAAACTGTCATTAAAGCCAGGCAACCACTTGATTATGACGATGGGCGATTTTTCACATTTCTCTCCAGACTGATTTCTTAGCACCATGAAAAAAAAATTAAGTTTGAACAATTAAAGAACAAATCTGGAAATCAACGCTTTTAACACCCACCCCCACAAAGTAGGGTCTTTCCTAAAAGATCGCGTAACAAATAAAAACAGTCGAAGCCGAATGCCCATGAGACCTACAACCCACTGGACCAGCAGCCTACGAGACCGAAACTGTCGGTCTTTTAGGCCTTCTGGTAACTTTTCTGATGGTTCACGACACCGAAGAGCCAAACGAAAACAACAGCCTACGAGACGAGCATAATTTTATATTTCCTTATTTATTTATTTGTTTTATCAGTCTCATGTACTGACGGTCTGATGGGCTCTCGGTCTCGTGGGTTGTCGTTCTACGAAGTCTACTGGGATGTTCCTATAAAACATCAAAGTAAAATGACGGCCAACTATTTAAAATTATAATAAACACATGTCCGACTAGTTCTAATGGAAAAACATGGAAAAAGTACCCTAAGTCACTTCAACATATATTCTCAAAAATAAATCGTTGTAAGCACAGACGTTTCCACATAGGTAAAAAAAAATAAAAAAATAAAAAAAATAAAAAACAAAAAACGCCTCCTATAGAAAGGAATTGTGGACTTCGCTCCCTACTCTTAACACTGGAAAATATCATTACAAAGAAATCTGATATGAAAAACGACAGATTCCATACATTCGTTAACAATAAATCATTTCAAAGGAAATCACATTTTTTGAAAGCATTGTTAAATAGATCTAGGAATCATGATTAAAGAGGTTGTAAAGTGACGAGACTATGTATATCTTTTTCTAGTATATATATAATGTGGACATTGTGTCATCTAAAAATCCATCTTACTTATTGCATTCATCAAAAAACACGATAAAAACTACTTTCGAAAAATCAACTGAAGGCAATTTCAATAGCCCTGTCTATCACCTTTAGAAATGTGCGAACATTACAATGGCGTATTACGTAATCCGAACCTGATTTCTATAGGTAGTACAATAGGCCTTTGAAATTGCCCTTGGGTTTATTTTTCGAAAGTAGTTTTTATCGTGTTAAAAGTTTTGATAATTTTTTTCCATTTTAAAAGCATTTCATGTTCTGATATCGACTTTGTCAATTTACAAATCGTGAATAGTTTTTTCTGGAGACAATGCACTCCGTTAATCTGGGGATGGGTAAGTATCCCGTTGCGTGTAATTGTATAGGTTTATGCACGCTTGGGCTAAAACCACTTGGTCTAATTTCCAGATGGGCTACCTTCATTCGGGCTAAACCCTTTTGGTCCACTCTTCATTTGGTCTAATTTGCACTTGGTCTAATAACCAGAAGGTCTAATGACCACTAGGGCTAATTATCATTTGGTCTAAGTACCATTTGGTCTAATTACCAGTTCGTCTACTTTATTTTGTTGTCACTTGGTCTACTACCAGTTCGTCTAATGTCAGTTTGTCTAATTCCCAGTCAGTCTAAAACTAGTTGGTCTACAGGCATTTCGTCTAAAATCCGCTTGGTCTAGTATCCATTTGGTCTACATGGCATTTATATGGTCTAATGCGCAGTTGGTCTAACTTTCATTTAGTCCATTTTCCATTTAGTCTAATTGTCAGTTGGTCTAAATGCCAATTTGTCTAAACATCACTTTGTCTAATTATCACTAAGGCTAATTGCCTGTTGGGCTATTCCCTTTTCATCTACGCACCTACCAACAACACTATGCGTCATTTTGTTGGCCATCCCTGCACAGGTTATTCAGTAAAACCAATATAAAAGTTAGACTCACACACCAAAATAAATTGTTTGGATTGAATGGAAGTCATAATAACGCTTTTAACTGTATCTTAATCGTTGTAAAAAAGGAAATATGTTCAGCTAAATGTAAAAGTCAATTACCAAGGTTTGAAAAAGTTTTGACAGATATCAAAACATATTATGAAATGGAAAAGTATATATCAAAGATAAATCTTAAAGAAGATAAGTTTGAGAAAAAAATGGTTTCATTTCACCAAATGTTTCTGAGAGTCAATGTTCTCTTTGCCTGTTTTGTACGTAATATATTATTGTACACAGCGTATATTTTGTCAAACTATCCAATACACCGATGTGCGGCTGCATATTTTGTTATATTATGGTATACACTATTGTTTAAGTATTTACATGACAAATCATGAAAAAAAATCCCATATATTTGTACGATCTTTTGTAAAAATTGTTATGTTGATGATGAATAAAGGAACCCTGTGGAAGGGTAAAAAAAATTGATAAATAAAAAAAGAATTGCTTCTCGGTCGCTTCGCTTCATCGCATAACATAATTTGACTCGGGGAAGGGGGGGGGGGCGCAAATTCACGGTTTGCCCAGGGTGTCATAATACCTAGATACGTTATTCAGTATCTCGCAAACCAAAAAGAATATGGAGCCATTATGTTAGTCGACTTCACAAAAGCTTTTGACTTTCTTAATTTAGATTTTCTTGATTTATGTTTAGAAAAAGTTAATTTGGGGCCTTCTTTCAGACATTGGATCAAAGTTCTGTATACAAATATACAAAGTAGTGTTATAGTTAACGGGTGGATATCTGAATCATTTTATGTCAAACGGGGTGTCAGACAGGGATGCCATCTGTCTGCCCTGCTTTTTATCCTAGCAGTCGAATTTATGGCAAATAAGATCAGAAAAAAACACAGAAATTAAACCATTCGAAATAGATCAATGTAATATAAAAATGAAATTACTGCAGTACGCAGATGACACTTTATTTTTTGTTCGTGACCCTCTTTCTCTTCAAAATATTACTGATGATTTGATTCTTTTCGGTAAAGTAGCCGGCCCAAAGTTAAATAAAGATGAGAGCACTATGATATGGATCGGTGATGTAACTTTGAAGTGGAATATATCCAAACAAAATTTGACATGGTCTGATAAACCCGTCCAGTACTTAGGTCATCACATTTGTATGGATAATGAATTGGCCTTGAAAACAGAATAGGTTGTCGAAATTAGAAAATATTCTTCAGAGCTGGCAAAGAAGAAATTTAACTATTTTTGGAAAAGTGACCGTACTTAAGTCATTAGCACTTAGTCAGGTTATACATCTAATTATTGTAGATACTATGCCAAATGAATTCCTGAAAAAATTGAATAGAATCATTTTTAAATTTATTTGGGGATCCAAGACAGAAAGAGTAAAGAGAGCTGTTTTGTTAGACAATTATATATACGGAGGAATTAATATGATTGACATACAAAATCAATTGTTTAGTTTTAGATTGAAATGGCTTGGCCATCTTTCGAACGAAAGTAACGGCATATGGAAAGAAATGAGTAACTTTTGGTTTGACCAATTGGGTGGTTTGAAGTTATTACTATATTGTAACTATGATAAAGATATGTTAAAGATTGTTAAGGAAAAAATATACCAAAATTTTATGGAGAAGTTTTACATGCATGGATGGTAATAAGATCATGTGCCAGTCGACAAAATACAGATAATGATGATCAAGCTGGCGAGATTCTATGGTTTAATCAAAATATTACTTTCAATTCAACAGGAATATGATTTTTTTTTATGATGATTGGTATAAGGCCGGTATTCTATTCTTGAGTGATATTTTCGAAAACGGCTCTTTCAAGAGAATTAAAGATATTTTGCTAATTTTGAGTACGAGAAGAAGCAAAGCTAATTTGCTATTTGATTATATGAAATTACAGAAAGCAATACCAAAAATATGGATACGGTATGTTAGAAATAGAAATGAGGAACCTTCCTTCCTAAATCGAAGATTAATTCTACCAAATGTTATTGTAAACAAAAAAGAAAAATCTAGTTAAATAAACACGAGAAGATGGTAAAACTCATGCATTACCAGGGAAATCATCAGTTGTTCTTCCACCAGTCACTGGGAGTTTCGGCCCGTTATGAACAATACTCCCTCTCTGTGGTGGGCCAGCAGTGCAATGCACCACCTTCCCACTGGTAATAAAAAGAATAGGAAAAAAAAAAAATACCTTGTTTAAATGCTGGTTGCTCTCTGCTTTTGGACGTACTTGGTCCAAATCCATGCAGAACCCTTCTCTGCTGCCTCAGATACAACCCTGCAAGCATGTTTGCACTCCCTATTTGAAAAACCCAACTCACGGAACCACCTCTGTACTGAACGTGCCACAAACCCGCGGCAGCCGACCTCAAAAGGAAAGCAAGAGACCTTCCATCCTTTGTCTGAGCACTCTGCTACCAGCTCAGAATACCTTGCAAGCTTCCGCTCAAAGGCATAGTCAATATTATCTTCCCAGGGAACAGTCAACTCTCCTAGAATCACCTCCTTAACAGAGTCAGCCCACAACACTATGTCAGGACGCAGATTTGTGAACACCATATGCTGTGGGAAACTACCTTTCCCATCCAAATCAGCTCTAACTTGCCAGTCACGAGCTGATGACAGGATACTGGGACGAGTAGACCTTGCCTTTGATCTTGGCTTAGCCCCCTGCTTAACAAAATCTATCTGGAGCCTAGCAACACTGGAGGTACTTTTCTCGGAATTATGAGATGTCACCCTCTTTATAACCGCCTCTTCGATAACCTTCAAAACTTGGTTATGTCTCCAAGTATACATTCCACAGCAAAGGTTGACCTCACAGGCACTGAGAATGTGCTGAAGGGTTCCTCTCCTTCCACAAGCAATACACTTGTCAGGCTCATTATACCACTTGCTAAGGTTAGCAGGAGTAGGCAAAAGATCATAAGTCGAGCGAACAACAAAGGAGATTCGAAGTGGCTCCATCTGCCATAATACAAGCCATGTCAAATTTCTGGGTTCTACCCCTTCCCACTTGGTCCACGAACCCTGTTGAGCCTGACCTTCTGCTAAGGCCAATCTCTTCTCCTCCTCGCTCTCTCGAATCTCCTGCATGACAAGGTCGCGTCGCTCCTTGACTGTAGCTTTTCCCCACCTCTTGGTAGAGGTCCAACCTAGGCCCAAACTACCTGTTTGGGTTGCACCAACTATTTCCTTGTGCTTTAGCCTTGACTCGGCCTCTTCCACGGTCTCATGAGCACGCCACTTTCTACCTGACTTCACATCTGGCTGATAGTTCCTGATAAAGGGATCGCTAGACTCACGGAGCATCATAAATGATCTAGCTTTCGCTACCTTGACCTCCTCAACCAGGGACTTGACTGGGATGTTCAGCTTAGTCTGACTACCATGGAGGGCAACATTTGTCAGGCAACTCGGAACACCAAGCCATCTCTTAACATAGCCATTGATCTTGCGTTCCATAGATTCAACATAGGACAGCCCAATCTCATAGACAGTTAATGGCCACATGATGCGTGGCATCAATCCAAACTGAAGGCACCACAGTTTAAGTTTGCCTGGAAGGCCACACTTATCAATTGCCTGCAGGCCTTTCCTGATCTGCTCCTCTGTCTCCTTAATCCTCCCTGTGTCTTTCAGTTCTTCAGTGTACCACCGTCCTAAACTCTTAACTGGCTGCTCTTGTATGGATGGGATTTCCTCCCCACACAACAGAAAGTTGAAATCACTCAACTTACCGTGTTTAAGCACAAGGCTCCTAGATTTCTTTGTCTTGAATTTCATCCTACCCCAGTCCATCAACTCCTCAAGTCTAGCCAAAATCCCCCCAGCAGCATTTGTGTTTGGACAGAGAATAGTGAGATCGTCCATAAAGGCACGAATTGGGGGCAATTCCTCTGCGCCGGGGAAAGTCACACCATGCCCAAATCCTTCTGCGGATCTAACAAGCACATCCATAGCAAGTACAAATAGTATGGGAGAAATTGCACAACCCATTGGAATGCCAACCTCCAGGCTCTGCCAGTCAGTTGTGAACTGCTGGGTGGAGAACCTCATCTTGAAATCTTGATAGTACTGCGTCACGAACCTAGTCACCTTTGGAGGAATCCACAAGAAATCCATGGCAAACTCTATTAATACATGCGGAACAGAACCATACGCATTGGCAAGATCGAGCCACACAACTGCAAGATTCCGTCGCAACTTCTTTGACTCTTGGATGGTCTGCCGAATCATGCTGGTATACTCCAAGCAACCATGAAAATCTGGGATGCCTGCCTTCTGCACAGAGGTATTAACCAAACCATGCCCGACCACAAAGGAAGAAATTCTCTTTGCCAAGATACCAAACATGATTTTCCCTTCAACATTAAGCAAAGAGATAGGCCGAAACTGATCTAATGAAGTAGAGTTCTCCTCCTTCGGGATATAAACACCATCAGCCTTGCACCAGGAACTTGGGACAACACCTTGTCTCCAAACTACCCTAATAAGATGCCACATGAACTTCCTTAACCTCCCACACTTTTTATAGACTTTGTATGGATGCCATTAGGCCCCGGTGCTGAACCCGCCCTTGCCTTTTTCAAAAATCCTTCAACCTCAGAGAGCCTTGGTTCACCCAAATCAAAGGGCTCTCCTGGTTCAGTAGGCCTGGCCAGGCCTGACATTGGAGGCATAGGGATATCTCTCCTGTCATCTGAGTAAGTACTGGCTAAATGCTCCTCAAGCTCTTCTTTGGAGACACTTAACTGGCCAGACTTACTCTGATCAAGCAAGTTCTTGGAGAACCGGTAAGGGTTCTGGAAAAAAGACCTTCTAGATCTCTCTCTATCTCTCCTCTTCTTGCGCTGAGATTCTGCCCGACGAAGAGATGAAAGCTTTGTTCGCAGGCTCTCACGTAACTCAGACAAACCAGGCTTCTCGCCTTCACTTGCTTTCTTTCACCTACCTCTCAATACCCGAATCTCATTGGTCAGCCTCCTGATTTCCCTCTGCCGTCTACTCAACTCCTGAACTTTATGTGCTCGCTTTGTGTCAACCAAACCAAATCTCTCCTCACCGATGGAATATATCAACCCACCCATAGCATCTAACTTCTCTTTTGAAGAACCTTTCAACGTATTTTCCAGCGACAACACAACATCTTCATCAAAGTCATTCCATTTCCCATCTTCAGCCATAGAGGGCCATTTCACCCTTCTCTTCCTCTCCATTCTGCCACTATTGCTAGGCTCTGAATATACCCTGGTACTTTGGTTTCCTACCGGACCTGGGTTGTGGCAGTGATGAAGAGGAACTCCCACATGAAATAAGCAGTAAATTGTACTATAGAATGATCATGTCATGTAATAGGTTACCATATTTGAATTTACATTGTCTTTTGGGGGAAACAACGTTAAGCGTTGATATTGTCTGGTCAAATGTTTTAGACGATTTTTCATTAATCTTCAAGAAAACAAATTACGTGAGTTTAGTTTTAATTTTTTTTATAACTTATTACCGACTCGGAGAAACCTCCATAAATGGGGCTTAGCAAGTGATAGCAATTGTTTTCATTGTAACGTTGAAGAAGACGTAGTCCATGCTTTTTTAGCCTGCAAGTTAAATGAACCACTTTTTGTTGTCGTAGGAAATGTCATAAGAGAGTTTTTCCATGTAGAGATACATTTTGATATCTCTTACATATTAACACTAGAGAATGACGATTTAGATGTCGTGCTTTTTATTGGTTTTTGGTGTATTTACAAATTGATTTTGGAAAGAAATGGATCTGGCCACGACAGAAGAAAGAATGGTCTTATTTTTTTATTCAAAAGAGAAGTAGAAAAAAGAGTACTCTTAAATGAAACAAGACGAAAAGAAGACTGTAAGTTACCTAATAAATTATTGTATTACATTTGAATAGACCATTTACGTGATGTAATCAAACAGTGGGATCACGTACTGCATATTAAGTGTTGTTGGGTTAGCAGCGACCGTTGTATATGCGGTTCGCGATCCTGCTTATGCATAACAAGTGAGTGTTTGCTCGTTGTTATTACACTTTGGGATGAAAGCATTACGGAGGTGGCCTATTTACATTCATTGAAATGCTATCATTGGAAACCTATTATGTTGTACAGACTTAAATTCTGCATGTTTAACTCAACTGTAAGATGTATATTTTAGTGGATTTTGAACAACATTGTTGACAGGGTTGGCATATTTCCCGCTTCTGAGGCTTATTTCCCGGACGCCGGGAAATAAGCGGTATTTACCGGTATTTACCGCTTTTTACTGGTATTTACCGCTTTTTACCGGGAAATACCGGGAAATATATATTTTTCCACTCAAGATGTGAGTCTTGCCAGTGAAAAAAATAAGTGGGGGCTAAGGGCGATTAGCCCCCAAAACTCTTGAAAAAGCCACCGTAAATGGAAAAAGAGCCACCGTCAAATAATATTTCTGCCCATGGGTTGTAGTGCATTAAAATCTCTGAACACAATAGGTGGACTTCTAAGTAGCCCTCATGAAAGAAATTTTAATTTTTACACTGGGTCTTGCCAGTGCGTAATTCATTATATGTCACGACCGTGCAATATAACGTGTTATATTTCCCGCTCTGGTGTGTTCTATTTGTGTGTGTGGGTGTGTGCGGGTGTTTTTGTGTGTGTATAATTTGTGTACAAACTCCCATAGGCAGAGATCAATAACGATACAAATTAATTGATAATACGGAGTTCGTTGCACTTTATCAATGAATGCTGAAATTTAGTGAAGTATCAGCGACACTTTCATGGTGGAGATACTGAATTGTAGGTTTAGTTTTTCAGGGTTACACCATGTAATTCTTTCAAGAATTACATGGTGTAACCCTGAAAAACTGAATGCTGAAATGTAGAGTTTCATGAGTTCCGATCCCACAAGCAGTTTCCCATTTTCTATAATGCATAGTACATGATCATTTTCGTCAAATTATACCGTAAAATGTGCATCCATAGTTAAAGAATTTCTCTCGTGCACTATATATACATGTTCACCTCGGCCTACAGCCTCCGTGACATATAATGCACTTGAGAAATTCTAAAGCAATTGATTCACATATTACGGTATATTCAACTCAAGAGCATGCACTGTACGTATAATATAATTCATATTCTGAGCTTTATTCACAATTGAAAACAAAAATCATATTGTAATGAGATACATGTAAAAAGTTTAACCCCTGGAGAAATGAATTTGAGTTTGTGTATGTGTGTTGTACATGTATGTGTGTTTGGGTGTGTACATGTATGCAGTGTGGATTTAATAAATTTGTTTGTGTGTTTCTGCTATAAGTGTTGTGCTGCTAATTATTTCAGAACAATATTTTCAGTTGTTGAGGCTAAAAACAAGTCAAATTATTAATAAATAAAGAATTAAAATCGTATTTCCCGTTTTTTACAAATTTCCCGGACGCCCATCATATTTACCGGACGGTATTTACCGGTATTTACCGCCGGTAATTACCGCCACCGGTATTTACCGCCCAACCCTGATTGTTGAAGATTATTCTTGTAATTACGCAGTAATTTTTTGTTTATATTTTGATTTTTGTAAATAAAATCCTCGATTGGGAGGGGAAAAAATAATAATAATAATAATAATACCTAGATACGCCACTGCCTTAAAAGAAGAAAAAGAAGGCAGAGAACAAGTATAAAAAGCGGCCTTTTTGTGGGTAGCAGGAGACACTTTTTGCAGTTTTGGGGTGCTTATTGTAACTCATGGCAGTAACATAAAGTCCTATCTATCTCTTTTTGAGAGATTGTGCTTGAAATTAAACGCTTTTGCGGCATCTTCGTCATGAAATCACTGTATAATGCAAGCACCATGCATGACCTTCAACAAGAAATAATATTTTTGGTCGCTCGCTTGCAAGTTAGGAGTAGAGCAGAATTGCATATTATGCAAAGATTAGAAAATATATCCGTAAAATTTAATGTGTGCTAAATACAATGTAGAGGTACAACAACATATCTAAACGTCATTTTCTATTCTTGTCTTCACCCTTTATAAGTTTCCCCTTTTCCCCAAAGAGATACCCAGTTCGTTGAAACCCCAAGTCTGTGGGTCGTCTTGCCCCTCCTATGAAAATACTACTTGCACAAACATTTGTACATCGGATATCAAATAAGAAACATGAATAACAGATTATCAACCCAACAAACATAAGTTGAAGTGCAATACAAAATCAGGTTCTTCTACTTAAGTCATGAAAGGAAGAGGAGACCTATGAATGTTTTAATTACTAAAAAATAATACTAAATGATTGATTTTAATAAATTGAATAATTAATATATAAAATGTATGGATATTGATTGATTATGATATAAGCAGCAGCAAGGTGAATAACTCTTTTAATGCACATTTACGTAGAAGACTTCTTTGAAGTTTTTTTTTTTTTAAGTTTCATTTCCCTGTCCTTTCTCACCTTGCTACTAAAATGGCCAGAAGAATAAATAGTAATTAGACCAAATTGTCATTAGACTATATGAAAATTAGACCAAATGATAAGTAGCCTAACTGGTTATTAGACGAATTGGATATTAGACCAAATGGTCATTAGACCATATGACAGTTAGACTAAATGATAAATAGCCCAACTGGTTATTAGACTAAATGGAATTGGACAAAATAATAGGTAGACCATTATGGTATTAGCCAAAGTAGGTGTAGCCCAAATGGATATTAGACTATGTGGCTTGTAGACAAAATGACTGTTAGACTATTTGGAAATAGACGAAGTGAAAATTAGTCGAAGTGAAAATTAGCCCAAATGGGTTTTAGACTAAATGGGGTTAGCCAAACTGGGTATTAGACGAATTGGTTATTAGGCCAAATGGAAATTAGACGAAATGGTAAGTAGACAAAATGAAGTTAGACCACGTGGAGTTCGACTAACTGATAATTAGACCAAGTGGTGGTAGACCAAGCGACAGTGTACCGAAGAAATACACATTTTTTAGGTTTTTGTCTATTTCAAATAATATTGTCTCGGTCAGCGTCTAAAATATACTCGGTCAATAAACATAAGGAAAATGATTTAGGAATTGGTCACTGAGTTTGTAATCTGATGTAATTCTCACTGTAGGTGCTATTAAGAACCCCTACGTCTGTTCATAAGCACTCTTAGTATAAAGTTAATCGCACCTTTGGGTGTTGGAACAAGTAGCACCTGCACTGGTGCTAAATCAACACCACTAGTGCAGTCACTATACGATCACTTGAAAAGTGCTGAAAAAAAGCTCTCCAGGCGCTAAAGACAGCACCCTTAGCGCAAAATTAGTAGCACTTTTTGGGGTGCTGTAACAAGTAGCATTTGTACTGCTGCTATAGTATAGTAGCACAGGTTGTGCTGTCCATATGCGGGCGCCGAAAAAGTGCTGACTATAGCCCTCCAATGCTATGCTTTGGACACTACAATTTCGTTATGGATATGTTGACTCATTTAGAATCACTGGATGATATTTTCCACGTTTAAACCACAAAATCATCTTGTCAGATTTATTTGTGTTTTGAGGTTGACAACGAGAAATAGGCCTATGTTTGCAAAACTTTAACAAGCATTAGAATCATTTGAATGTAATTAAGCTTCTATCCCCGTCTGAAAAGAAAAAATTAGTTCAGCATTATCAAATTATATTACTTGTATACAGTAGAAGTCATCTATAGAAGTCCATAATCTATGCACTCTTAAATGTTTATCGTAAGATAATTATTGTATGTAATGTAAATGAAATCACAATATATACATAAATAGGGGAAAATAGGAGGTAAAGAACAAAATCCAGAATTCTATAAACTCCCTGTGTTTGAGATAGGCTGCATGATCTTCATATGAATAAAAAAACAAGTCACAAACACAAAAACAGGCAATAAAGTAATTGTCACATATTATATACAGTATTTATGCTTCTTTATCAGTTCAGTAAATTTGATATCAAAACAGGTGTATGTTATTCTCATGTAAATGTAATTAATTCTACTTGAATACTCCACTGTCTCGACAAGAATCATAAAAACGATATTTCTTTCATTGGTCTATTACATCTATTATGCTGTGATTCATTTCGTTCAATCTTTTCCAACTGTTATCAAGATTAAAAAAAAATTAAATCACAGTATCATGATATATAACCAATAACATCTACTGACTTCTCTACGAAATTTAACCAGCAGGATATGCATTCTAAAGTACAAAGTCTACGCAACACCTAATTTGTAATACAATATTTCATTGTTGATTAAATCAGATTTTAGTTTCATCCGTGAGCCTAAAAGTGTGTAATCCATTGTTGTCAATGATGTTCAGTCACCAATATGTTCACATCAATTAATCAGTGTTGCAAGTTCAAGGTTCAAATCATAGCGTCGACTACAGCTTTCCATCACATTACATTGAAGCCACTGAAGTTACGACATCGGATTTAAAAAGAAATCACACATTATCAGAGTGGTAGATTGTATTATTCATAAATTTGTTGAATACTTCTAAAGTTACGCATCATATATTCAAAGAAATATCTCCTCCTGGCATATTTCATTCAACATGAGCAAGCTGAAATTTATTGATTCATTCATTCAAATTCAAAGTAACATTTAATTTCTTCCATTGATTTTGACAACATTCAACATCTTCTGTTCAAATAGTACAATTTACATACACATAAAGTAATATTAGTACAATCAAGAACAAGTTCCATAGGGAAGAAGGCGCAGTCCCAATAAGCCAGATGCTTGTAGCGTGTATACGCCTGAATACACAATACAATATAATTTAATACAGGAAAAGAAGAAAGGGACAGACAGAGAGAGGGAGAGAAGAGGATAGGGAACTTGGAGTAGAGGGAAAGGAAGAGGACTGCAACATAGTAATAATCATCATAATGGAGTTGTATGGCATGCATGGATAATACAGTGGCAAGATATACGGTGAGAGTAAAACATCGAAATACTCACAGGCATTCTTACAAAAAAGATACTGGAAACAGGTTAGAATGATAGTAATCGAGCATAATAAACAAGCAAGGCATCATGAACTATAATCCGATATCATATACTTTTGTAGCTTCCATGAGAAGCTTAACAGAGACACAGAATTTCTCATGGATGCAGGTAAATCGTTCCAAAGCTTAGGGCCGGTGAAACGGATATTATGTTGAAAAACAAGTTTACGGTGTTTGGGGATATAGATTTCATCGGTTGATCTGGTACCATATTTATGATTATCTGAAACACGTTGGAAAAGGCCACAGAACTGGGAAGGTAATTGTGAGTTTAGACATTTATATAACAAGGTACACTGTTGAAGTTCATTCATATCTAGAATGCGAAGCAATTTAAGAGATTTATATAAAGGATCGCTACTGGAGCGTGGATGAGAACCTGATATACATGTAATACGTAAAATCTTGTTTTGCAGTGTACATAGCTTCTTAACATTAGTTTGATATGTATTTGCCCATACTACGTTACAATAAGATAGATACGGGAGATCCAGTTAGAAAGAATAAAGACATCGCTAGGTACATTTAGAAACATAGATAGTCGGCTAAACAAATAAAGATTTCTATAAGATCATAAAGATAAAAATAGAGAATATTTATCACGCCTGATCTTATTCAGGAGTATTAGATTTACAAACAATACCACAACTGCCTGGTTATTATATCTAACTCACTTTTACACTGAATTCTAGACGTTCAAGGCAATTTCTGTTTGAATATGATCATTAAAAAATTACATTTACATGAACAACGGTTACCATGGCAACAAAAATTGATACAAATATATTTTTGTTGGCTTAAATCATGGAGAATATCATTCTGAACAGAATCTCGAAGTTTCGTTGAATTAGGATCATGAAATAAAATGTTATGGCCTAAGGTAACTGTCTATGTGTTCTATGTGTTGACAGATGTCGAAATATCCCTAATTTTCCCAAAACGGATGTTTATAAAATGCTTTGCAGGGTAATCTACTGATAAGCAATTCAGGCGACCATTATCAAAATGGTATTTATATACACCAAAGATATGTACGATATCTTTCTTCTGTCTAACTATTGTATCAAACCCATATTAAAACTAAATTTTAAAAGCCGAATCAATTTTCACCCCAAAATATCAAACACTTGTCAAAACCATGTTGGTTTGTACTGAAATAGATGGTTGCCATGGCATGTTGGTTTGTATTGAAATAGATGGTTGCCACGGCAACAGTCAGAGAGGTACATATTTCTGGTTGGTATCAAAATGTGTGGAACATAACTGTAAATACGATGACCAAGTTTCAATGAAATCTAATAATAACATAAGAGTTACAGGGGAAGATGTCAAAAGGGTTCGATGGGACCCCCTAAGAAATTGAATAAAAGCCTATTTTCATCACTGTTGACGCCATCTTGATTTTCACCGTGAGGGGTCACTTTTTTTCTTGTTAACATCTTGAATATCTTAAAGTACATTATAAAGAAGATTTAAAAAGTTGGTTTCGTTTAGTCCTGGGGGTAGATGCACGGATACCCCTCTTAGATACCCTACTAATCTCTTGACAGTGGCGTATCTGGACCTTGGCTCGAGGGGGGGGGGGGGGGGGGGGGCTAAACATCCGAAGCTATGATGATTCAGAAAAAAAAACCTTTTTAGGCCAGAATTTGCGTCGGAAGGGTTAAGACGTAACCCATCTTTCAATAATTTCAAATATTTGTTATTAATACTTTTGACTAAATTACACTTTTTGTCTTGCCCACCGGAGGTGAAGGCGAGACTATAAGGGATCCAAATGGCGTCCGTCCGTCGTCCGTCGTCCGTCACAAATGTTAAAGTTTACCTGCAAGACTCTCATAGGACGCATAACTTGGCAACTGTTGCTGCAATGGCAACCAAACTTGGGTGATAGAAGCACTAGGGGTATCTTCATGTTATGGAGTTGTCGGAGGTCACATGATGACGTCAAAGGTCATTTGAGGTCATATATTAAAGAGTACCTGTAAGACTCTCTTTTCATATGTTAAAGTTTACCTGCAAGACTCTCCTTTGACAAATAACTTCACATCAGTTTCTTGGATTACAACCTAACTGGGGTCATAGATGCATTGGGGCTACCGTCAGGTTATGGTGCCGTCGAAGGTCACGTGATAAGGTTAAAGGTCATTTGAGGTCATACGTTTAAAGTTTACCTCTCTTATGACACATAACTCGGCACATGTTGCTGCAATGGCAATCAAACTTGGGTGGTAGATGCACTTGGGGTACATTCATGTTATGGTGCCTTCAGAGGTCACATGGTAAGTTCAAAGGTCATTTCAGGTCAAACGTTAAAGTTTACCTGCAAGACTCTCTTATGACATAACTCTGTAACCGTCACTCACTTTTCAACCAAACTTGGGTTGTAGATGCACTATTAAGGGGACCTGCATGTTATGGTGCCGTCGGATTTCACGTGATAAGGTCAAAGGTCATTTGAGGTCATATGTTAAAGTTTACCTGCAAGACTCTCTTATGACACATAACTCTGCACATGTTGCTGCAATGGCAACCAAACTTGGGTGATAGGTGCACTTGGGGGTACATTCATGTTATTTTCGCGATTTGGCGAGACACAATATCGCTTATGCGCTTGTTTATCCAGTGTAATATCAATAGCAACAGCACAATGAGTCATAGATATCTGCGAGCGAGCGTTGAATAAAAGAAACCATTGCGGTGATCCGCTTCAAATCCGGTGCAATCTTGTTCTGGTAAATCGGATATTGTGTTGTCTAAAATCCATGTTAGTAATTAATTGCATTCATCAGTAGATTTGATAATTTTTTCCATGTTAAAAGAATTTCATGTTGTGATATCGACTGTGCCCATTTACAAATCGTGAATTCTAGCAGTCTTATCTAGAGAAAATGTCACTCCGTTATAATCTGGGGAAGGGTAAGTATCCCGTTACGTGTAATTAGTAAGACATCCGTGAATTTCATTTTATTCGTATGTGTTCACAGAACAAATACTTCCATATTATGTTGGACATCATTACGATATGATGTAGTGAAACCTCTCGACAACCCAATTTCGATTTCATAATCACCCTCAAGTTATTTTTAGTAATTTAATTCCATTTAAAAAATAGCTTGTTTGAATCCCCAGTAAAGAGTGTCCTTGGCAAAAATGCATGTTTTCCTGTTAATTAGTAAATAATCTGCACTCAGCACAACAAAAACAAAAAAAAGTGAACACTATTTATGGGACTACAGTTGACATCCAGAGCTCAGTTCTCCTCATTGTTTCTCATTCTTTTTGTTTTTTTCAATGTTGAAGAAGAATGTCTTACCAAGGAGTTATCACAGAACTGTGATAACTCCTTGTTCTTACAGATGCAATGTCTTTAAATGTTCATTTGAATGGCTACTTGCTCTATTTTTGCCATTTTCGTAATCAGACCTTCTAACGGTTAAATTAATGTGCCCATCTGAACGTGAAAATTTAAAACTTGTTCTTAATTGCTGTTGGTAAGTATTAGTTTTTCTTTAATTTCATGTATATTTTATTACATTTTATTGACGGTTTATATGATCATTTTAAAAAAGTAAAGAATGTCCACTTTCTTTACTTTTTTTTTTTTTTTTTTTTTTTTTGCTGAGTGTGTGGGGGTATATATATGTGTGTGTGTGTGTGTGTGTGTGTGTTGTCTGGATGTAAATTTAGCAGTGTATTCATTTATTACAAATCAAATCGTAAAGTACTTCAAATCTGTTTAGATATGTTGATGTTTATGTTTATCTTCCTAACAGCCATTTCAACGTGCTTCACGAAGTTGCATAGTCTTTCGCAACCGACAATGACCTTTATGAGGTCAGCCCTAGTCCCAGTCTGTTTCGTCGTTGTCTTGGGCTGCATCTATCTGGACAGTCTAACTCAAAATATGAGCATGGTACAACTGAACAGGTTAGTATGGTCTGGAAATAAAAATCATATGTCTGGGTTATGTTAGAAGTTGCTTCACGATATTGGCCAGTAATTATTAACCCTTTCAGGACAGGAATTATTTAAGAGCTAAATTGATCACATTTTGTTCTTCAAATTGGCAACAATGTTATTTTTCTTTTAATGCTACAAGATTCTAATAAGGTGTAATGTCTTTGAAAACAATATACATGGTTAAAAAAGATTGTCGGTAAGTTGAAAAAGTTGCCAATTTTGATAAAAAACAATGATTTTGAACCTCTCAATGTATTGCCAATTTAAGGATTTTAAAACTTATTCTCCTTTTTAAAATTCCTGGGATCAAACGCAATATGGTCATGTAACAAAAATGGATATAGTGTGTGCAGAATTTTTTGCTCTTTCTACTCGTGCTTCTGGTATATTTTTTAGAGCTCTGAATCAAAAGTTATTGAGCCAAACCACAAAATGTGGTCAATTGTCTCGAAAGGGTTAAAGTGTATTTAGTAAGTCCAGGTTATAGACCCACAGTAGCTGGCTCTCATTGGGGGCCATTCTTTGTAAAGTGAAACTTTTTTGACAAAAATGAAGTTCGTTCTTGCTGTTTTTGTATAGTATATTCCTGATGAGTAATGTCTAAAATTGCATGGAGCACATTTTCTTTTTTAATTGAAGACCCAATTATGCTAATTTGCATACAATTACATTGGCATAAATTAAAGTAAAAAAAAAACTATCTTTTTTTCACTGTATAATAATCATCTCTCAGGATGAGCTTTAATAGGTGTTGCCACTATATAGTGAAATCACACCCTTCCCAGGTCCTTTTGCAAGTAATTAAGTTGAAGGGAAAAGAAAAATTGTCTATGCATTATGTAATAATTAACATGCATAATTAAGTTATTCTGATGTCACACACGTGACCCCAAAACATGAAAAGTTTATGATATTTGAATAATACAATTTGGATAAACTATATTTTTCCTGTCATAAGCTAACTTGTATGTGTCCTCAATCTCAGCAAATATTATTCCAAATATGATTCTCGTTCTTTAAATATTGCCCAACTAACTTTGTCACACACGTGACCTGAGTGCAAATGGTCAAATGCACATGTACTGGGCAAGTCACGTGTAGAGTCTTTTCCATCTATTATTGTTAAGTTTCTTCACCTAATAATACTGTTTTCACTTTTTGTATTCCTCTTGCTTAATCCTCTGAATTGATTGCGTAGCCCTAGACAATTATGATCAAATTGTTATCAGCTATCGTATAATATATGTAATATAACTGGCCAATGGAAATGTACTTCTGAAAATAGTTTATATAAAACCAGGCTGATGATGAATATTCATGTATATCAGCATGAAAACTTTGATTTTTTCTACGTGGATTCATTGGTCTGAACATTAATAATAATGATAATAGTGAATATGAATGATAATAATATATAATAATAATAATTACAATAACAAAAATAAAAGGAATTAATGATAATAATAATATGTCTTGTTAACCCAGTGTAGCCTCATCAGTACTAATTACTTTTCTCCCTGAGGGCCCTGCAAGTATTATTACCCTGGTTTTAGCAAGACAACTGTAGTGCTCAGTGCATTCAAGAAATAAATCCTACAGGTACCCACTTACTACACCGGGATCGAGCATGGCAAATGCAGATAAATGTATTGCTATTAAAAGGACGTTAGTGCCATGGCAATTAATTGAACCCCATACCTTGTGATCTGCAGTATGGTTACTTATCCACTAGACCAAAACACCTCCACAGTATATCAATAAATAAATCAATAAATGTATGAAAATGAAAAAGAAAAAAAAATGTGTGTTCCCTGGGTATTTTTCATAAAGACAAGACCTTAGAATCACTTTCTACCGTATTAATGATAATCTGTATAAAGCTATTGCAAAATGAATTAAAAATACTAAATATTATGATTTTTCAATAATTCACCAAATCTGTACACATGACCTATGGCATGTCACACACGTGACCCCCCCCCCCCCCCAATGTCACGCACGTGACCATACATCATGATACAAAATATTACATAACAAAAATCTTATTCAATTTTCAACAGAATGAATGCTATTTCCTAAGAGATAATACCATGGAATATACCTACCATAAATATGAACACTGAAGCTCTTGAAAATTCATCAGGATTTAAAGATGAAATGTGAGTTTGAAAAACCTGCTTCTGTGCGAGGTCACACACGTGACCCGAATTTTTTTACCTCTGACGTAGAACAGGTATTATCATTGACATTTTTTCGTTATTAAATCCATGTACCTATGTCTGTATTTGCTGTATATACGTGAAAATCAACATAATTGGAAGGTTATTAAAATTATAGGGCTCACAATAACCCAGTTCCCTGTTGTTGTTGTGTTTTTTTTTGTCACACACGTGACCAAGAATGGCCCTTGGGTATTTGGCACCATTCGGGTGTTTACCCAATAACAGGTGTTGTCAATCACCCAGAGTGGACTATAGTTTTTTGACAACAGGCCTTGTGTAATGTTCTGGTTTTTCCATCCATCGTCTCATATGGTTAAGTTGTTCTCTAACATATTTCTTGACTGGACATCTAGGTTAATTAATATTTCTAGTGCTATCCATCAAGTCTGGTATCAGTGAATTATGACCTCCTGCACATGGTAATTGCCTACCATATGCCCTTAAAGCTCATGTACAGTATTGGTAGAAAAAAGAAAATTGGAAAGAAACATGTTAAATATAGTCTCATGTTGTTCTCCTTGTATCAAAAGATGTCTGTAAGAGATCATTTGGTATTCCATCTATGATTTCTGGTAAATTTCAGTGTAAATATCTGTAAGGAATGCTTGATCACTGCTATTATGCTAGGACCCTTCCACCCCGACGGCTCCCCGCACAGCAATCTTGGGGCTTCGCATAGAGACAGCGTGTGTGCACTGTGTGTAGCTACTCATCATTGGTTTTACATGTGGATGTACGGTGTATAGCACATGCTGCCTTTGCTGGGATTTTACGTGCCTGTCCCGGCACATAAATTAGTTTTTGCCTCTTATTTGTTTAATATTAAACTTTAGGAGGCGAAATCTTGACAGTGTCTTAGTATTGCTAGTATCTTGCTATTTATCAACAAAAATTGAAGAAATCTGACGAACAATTTTCGAGGGCTTACCAAAACTTTACACGACCTTTAAGTGGATAGATTTAGTCCACTGAATAATTGAGCTCAAAGTGCCAACCTCCTCATCCAGTAACAAAACAACACCATTTGTAACTCCATGAATAAACAGAATAAATGAAATCACCTTTTCTTTATAATTTCATAACTTGATTCATTTGATTTATTCATCTTGTTAAAAGTTTACTTAGTAAATCCAGGTTAGGTGGACAGATTTTATTGTCCACTGACTTATGGAGCGCAAAGTGCCGACCTCCTCATCCAATTTAAAAAATATATAACAGATTTTTTGATTCCATGAATAAGCAAAGATTAATTTTCATTTTGATTTCATAACTGGATTCATTTAATTCATTCATTTAATTTGGAGCAATTTGTACAGAATAAAGAGCTTGACACTTTAATAGTGCTCCATTGATATTCAGTGGACTAAGTAAAATTAGATTTTACTTGTTTCGTCCATCTTTATAAATGCAAGGCAGTGCAGCTTACTGGTCACTGAAAAAGAAACCCTCTAGTAGCGATTCTGAAGGGTTTCTTAATTATTAAATATCATATATCATGAGATTTTGTATAATCATAATTAGCGATATTGGCCCGTATTCTCGAAAGGCGCCTAACTTAAGCCCCCGCCTAAAGTGTGCAGATTTAGGCCACCGAATTATGGAGAGCCAAATGTCACCATCTTTCAATCTTGCAAAATCACAATAGTTCTGTGACTAAATGCAAATACAAAAACCAACAGGATAGAATTGATTTCTGATGCTCATTTCATCCCAGAAAATAAATTAATTTCTTTATTTTATTACATAAATACAGTAATTTATACGGGACTTAGGGGTTGATGAATGGCCTGCCATAAATCACTGGCCTAAGTTAAGCCCGTCTTAACTTAGGCCACTTTCGAGAATACGGGCCATTGATATCAATATTTCTTAATTGTCCTCTTTGAAATATGAGAGAGTTTCAAAAGCATCTTTTTATCAGATATTTCACGATGATATATTTCGACATAGGCATAAAACGAATGAGAGAGCTCGCATTTATTATTTTTCACCTTTCCCAGATCTTAATCTTCTCTTTAATTGTTATTCAAACGTGGATGAATATTACATTAGCTGTGTAACATGTGGAGCATTGGTCTTGACATGCTCTTATGTTTCAATTATGACCACAGTTAGTAGACAACTTTGGAGCAAACTTCAGACGCAACATATTCCTGTAGTTCCATGTACCCTTATCTGTGTATAGTGTTTTTCATTGTATGCCATTTTTAGCAAGATTTTGTCAATTTGTTCATTTGAAGATTCTGAAACTCCATGATGGCTTATCATTCCTCTTTACAAAATTCAGAATTACTTCTAGATTTTTAAATTTTGTTTTTACCGTGTAATTGCATGACCGGGAATAAGCATATCTCTATATTTTTATGTGTTTCATTTGTTTAGTTGCATACGTCTAAGAATTGCCCATTTACGATGAACATTATTTCGAAGTGCATGGTAATCATTAACCAGCTAGATGTCAATATAAAGTATGATTAAAGATAACAGGTTTTGATGTAGGTTCAAATTTCAACAATATGTTCATGCCAAATTCCAGATTTCTTATCTTTCTTTGCCAATTCTCTAAGGGCTGTCTCTCTGTGAGAACACGAATTTTACTATGGAAACTGTCTCCGACATAATTCGTGACAGATCTGTATACGGAATTTTAGTATATGATTATGTACGTACAGTGAAATTTTAATACATAGTATAGGTATGAACAGTTAAGTAACATACGCATGAACAGTTCAGTAACATACGCATACTTGGTTGACTAGTACACGTATACACTAATCTACGTATGCTCAGCTAACTAGCATAGGTATACAAGTTTCCCTGGCTTATATACGTATGCTTAAATGCGACCTTGTGATTGATCCGTTCGTATACGTCCCTGGCACGAATTATGGTGGTGCTGGTTTTGACAGCAAAATTTCGTGTATTGTGCGTGGACGTGTATGTGCACGCGTCAAATGTAGCAAAGCCTTAGAGAATTCCGCAATTTGCAGGGGCCGAAAGTTGGGGTGGGGTGGGGGGGGTGGGGGGGGGGGGGGTGGGCTGACTATTTTCTAACCTCTTTTCCGAGGTTTTATGACACGTGTCTACTCAAAAAAGTGGGGGCTGCAGCCCCCCCCCCCCCCCCGATCCGCCCTAAGCCATAAGCCTGACCATGCTTCATTAAAACGTCAAAAAAGCCAACACTTATACCCTAATCGAACCTCAAACTCGCCTCAAAACCATCCGATAATCAATGAGACTGAGCATTAACCCTCGGTCACATATTCCGCACTTAACCACGGGGGGTTAAAAGCGTAATGCGCTTCACATTTGTTTATTTATAACGCACACATAAGTGAGAACGCGTCGGACGTTTGTTGGGCACAGCTACTTTATTCGTCTCCATTTGATTAATTTACACGAAAAAAAAAAAAAAAAAAAAACCGCCGCAGTAACCCAGCAAACACAAAACGTTTTCAGAACATTCACAAAACGTTTTTATTAGGTCCGCTACGTCTTCGTCTTTAATAAACGTTTAAAAAACGTTTTTATTAGGTCCGCTACGTCTTCGTCTTTAATAAACGTTCACAAAACGTTTTTATTAGGTCTGCTACGTCTTCGTCTTTAATAAACGTTTAAAAAACGTTTACAGAACGTCGAAGTTTTGACTTAAACATTTGCCGCAAATTCACACCCAACAAACACCAAACGTTTTAGAAACGTTTTTTTAGGTCCGTAGGTCTTCGTCCTTAAAAGAACGTTTGAAAAACGTTTTTAAAACGTCTAAAACAAAACGTTTCTTACCGAAAGTTTTCAAAACGTTTTTTAAGCGTTCAAAAGTGGACCATGCATGTACATGATACAATTGATCATGATTCATGAATATTCACAAAAGTCCATAATTGACCAAAGTCATATTTTAAAAAGGATAAACGGCAATCTATTTTGGCAATTCAATTTGTGCTATAATGCAAAATGTATTTACATTAATTGTTATGCCCAATGCAATTTGAAGAGGTATTTATAGGTCAAAACTGAAAAAATGTAATCTTCAACTATTTTTTATGGTCATTGCCATCTGGTCCCTATATATAGCAAGACCTGCCATGGGTACTGTGGATAGGATAGGATAGGATATAGGCATAGGGTTGTTAGGATTATAGGAGGTTAGGATTTTAGACCATTTGGTGGATTATACAGAAAGAGCTTTCACTCAGGTTAAAATTACTATTTTTATTATTATGTCCACCAGGTTTTATAAACGTTCTTTAAAGGTTTTCTAGACGTTTTTAAAAGGTCTGCCGGGTTTCAAAACGTTCTAGAAAGGTTTTATGTACGTTCTGGAAGGGTTTTTTCGGACGTACTTAAAACGTCCGCCAGGTTTTATAAACGTTCTTTAACGGTTTTTTGGACGTTTTTTAAACGTCTGCCGGGTTTCAAAACATTCTAGAAAGGTTTTTTGAGAAACGTTTTATAAACGTTCATAAAACGTTTGCTGGAGGTTTTTTAAAGGTTCTTAAAACGTTTTTTAAATGTCCGTAGGTTTTCTGAAGGTCCTTCATTTAGAAGCAAATTTTCAAAGGTTTTTTTTGTTTTTTAAACGTTTTAAAAACGTTTTAAAAACGTCCAACAAAAACGTTTTATGGACGTCCAAAACCTTCAACAAAAAAACGTCAAAAAAACGTTTTTACGAAACGTCCAAAGAACCAACTTGGAACGTTTTTAGAACGTTCAGAAAACGTCCGATTGTTAGTTGGGAAACTACCGAATTTACCGCGGCATATGAGAACGACCCATTAGAGGTGCAGGTAATCGATCTACGATCAATCTCGTGCAAATCGAAGCTAGTTCATGGTTACAGTCTGCGCATGAGCAGATGAAGGTCATTGCAGACCAAATTGTGAAATACACGGAGACAAAATACTGGATACGTGCTCATGAAAGTCATGTAATCATTATTCATTTTATATGCACAAGCATTGCACTCCATGATACATAGGTGGAAGTATTCTTTGAAAGGGGGAAACAAATGCTATTTATGTAGCACCTCCATCGCTCCACCTCCATATTTCAAAGTGTATACAAAGTGGGACTTCTCCATGTTTTAAAGTTCCGTGGATATTCGGGGTCATTTGGGACATGTGCTAACCGTAAACTGGTCTATTGAACAATTCTAGGCCGGTAATTACCTCTGTATGAATGATGATCTAAATATTTATATACTCCTTAAAAGGCCCCTACAACCCAAACGCACCCCAAATGCAAGTTTTTTTCCTATTGATGTGCAGGGATGCATACAATTATTTTGTTATTCAAACATCTAGATATGTTTCATAGATTTTTAAATGTTTTTTGAAATATTGTTCCCAATCTCCTAAGCCCCACCCTAAAAAAAGAATGATCTAGATCTCATTCCTGCAATGACATCATCTGTCAATCTTCAGTCAGCTACACTAACATTCTACAATAGACAGTGGAATGTAACTTCCCCCAGCTCAGCACATGCTCACAATAGAATAGCATGCTTTCAATCAATACCTCCTCAATACCATTCTTTTCCTGGTGATGCTACAGCATGTCTGACATAGCAACTCCTATGTAGGCATTGTATGGTCTATTAAAACAGATGGTCATCACTGGCAAAGCTACATACCACTGTCTCTCCTTAGCTCACTAATGATTGACAGATGACGTCAATGCAGAAATGAGATCTGCATGGGGCATTTCTTTTTGGGGGGGTGGAGCTTAGCATAATTGAGAAAATGATTTTAAAAATATTTTTACAAATTATGAAACATGTTTAGATGTTTGAAAAACAAAAATAAGTTGTATGCATCCCTGCACATCAACAGGAATCAACTTGCATTTTGGTTGCAGGGGACTTTTAAACGTAAAAACACTTGATCGATATTCATATCGATGCATTAATGTCTCGTTATTCTTCTAGAAAGATGTCAAATGTGAGTTCATGGCGACCTCATCGTGTACCTATACCCGTTGCAAACTGGACATGTATACCTAAACATCGGATTGTATTCATCAAGACACACAAAACCGGTTCGACAACGACTGCGGCGCTTCTGGAACGGTTCGGATACATTCGAAACCTGAGTTTCACTGTGGCTAAATCGAGCCACATAATCTCAAAAACTGGACTCTTCAATCATACCATGGCTTTCAAAATTCCACACAGAACACGCCGTGACTACGATATGCTAGTCAATCATGTTCGCTACAATCGTAAAGAGATGGAAATTGCAGTACCGAACGCAAAGTATATTTCCATTATTCGAAACCCGGTAACCCAACTCGAATCCGAATTTGGGTACTTCGAAATGGCAAAGAAGCTGAAGATCAAGACCAAAAATCCGTTCATGACATTTATCTCTGATCCGCGAAAATATTACGGGAATAAAACAAACATGTGGTATCGACGTAGAAACGGACAGCTATTCGATCTGGGACTCGATCACAAAGATGATGAAAATATGACAATGATAAAACAAAAAATTGACCAATTATCCAGCGAAATAGATCTAATGATGATAAATGAATATTACGACCAATCAATGATCCTTCTGAAAAAGTTGATGTGCTGGGATTTCGAAGACGTTCTTTATGTAAAGCTTGGAGTTCGCAGCAGCTCACATCGCTATGCTCTCGGTAAGGGCGCGGTGGATAAAATCAAGGAATGGAACGCAGGCGACGTGATGCTCTACGATTTCTTCAATCGCACATTTTGGCGAAAAGTTCGTGCCTACGGTCCGACATTCTCGGAGGATCTAGCTCATCTGCGCAGTCTGTTACGTAACGTGTCGGGAAAATGTATAGCCTCTGATGAGAAAAACCTCAAAGACAAAAGGGTGGAGAAATCGGTGCTCCAAACCAACTCATCTAAATATTGTGAAGATATGATACGCGGTGACGTCGAATACACCCGGCTGATAAGGAATGGGATGGTTAGACGGGCTAAGATGGAACCTAGAAATAAAAATCGTTCCCTCGTATAAGAATGCCAACCCCTGTAAGAGCCGCGAAACTCACTGAAGCGTTACTGAATGAAAGGCTTGGAGTCATTATACCTTTACTTATAAGAATCTCTAATTGCGAATAAGTTTGGGGAAAACTCTCGTGTGTTTTTTTATACACTAAGATGTTTTTAATTTCCGGTTTTATCCTAACCTTTGTGGGTTGGTTTGTGTGTTTTGGGGGTTGGTTTGTTTGTTTGACGGTGGTGGTGGTGGTGTGTGTGTGTTTTTTTTTTTGGGGGGGGGGTTTAAATATATATATATATATATATATATATATATATATATATATATATATATATATATATATATATATAGTTATATATCACTGTTAGAACGTTGATTAAAATTTTTAATCTTGTTGGTTAAAATTTTAATCAACCGAGGATTACCAGGTGAACCACACATTTGTAGGTTAAAACTTTAATCAACGGCCTGTTGATTAAAGTTTAAGCTGTGGTTGATTAAAAGTTTTAATCATTTGTTGGTTAATCTTATTTTGCTCAACGTTGGTTAAATCGGTGTTGATTAAACTTAAACATATTGTTGGTTAAATGTTTAACCATTTGTTGGTTAGTTTTATTTTGTTGGTCAAATGTTTAACCATTTGTTGGTTAATCGTATTTTGCCCAACATTGGTTAAATTGGAGTTGATTAAACTTAAACAAATTGTTGGTTAATGTTTAACCATTTGTTGGTTAGTTTTATTTGGTGAGAAACTCTTTTCATATCTGTGATTGTTGTCTAGCTTAATCTTATGAAGAAATAGATCTACTGTGTGATCTTGCTTTCTAAGTTAAGCGGTTTAGGAAGTTCGACCTGCTCAGACCAGGGGCCTGCAACATAAAAGAGATAAATCAATCTTACGACTGATATCAATAATTGTAAGTCTATGGCAAACCATGTACTGAAGAGTTACAATTGATCATAAGATTGATTGTTTTAATTAGAAAGAAAGATCACACTGTAGATCTATTTCTTCCTAAGATTAAGCTAGACAACAATCACAGATATGAAAAGAGTTTCTCACCTTCAAACATGCTGACAAGCTGAAAGTCCCCAACTCAGTCAGCGACTTGACAACCAACGGCAACGCCTTCCATTTTTATCGCAAACAATTTCTGTGATAGATATGCCCGCAGCAATTTTGTTCCAAATCCATATTATGCGCATGCGCTGTTCGGTCACGCGATCGGTATTTTAATCAACTTTCATCAAAATTTAACCAACAAAAAGATAAAGTGTCTCGACAGTTAGCACTACCATTTGGGCGGGAAAGCTGAGAACACCGTTTTTAATCAATGTTGGTTACAAAGTAACCAACAAGATTAAAAACAATAATTTTAATCAACAATATTTTTAACCCACGCAAGATTAAAAGTCATTTTTAACCAACACTCATTTTATAACCAATGTTGAGCGATTTTTAATCAACAATTTTTTAATCCGTAGTTTTTTAATACATGTTTTAACAGTGATATATATATATATATATACATGTTATTATTTATTTATTTATTTATTTATTTATTTATTTTAGGGGGAGGGGCATTTTAAATGTTGAAACTAACGAGAGTTGTCCAACACAGCATCACAGTGACTTTACAAATTCGGCAAATTTGAAATGCCCATACGTTTACATAATATGTCTTTAAAAAATATTCGAAGTTTCGTATAACTTTCTTATCATTTTGTCCGATTAAAGTTACTTAGACCGACTAAGTCATTGGCAAAAAGGTTGTCAGCCATACCGTAGCCGTCGGGTTTAGCCCCCAGTTCCCCCCAAAAGACCCCAAATTCGGGTTGATTTCACCCCATCTCCCCCATGTACCAAACCTTGTCAGTAGGAAGTAGTTTGACTGGACATTACAAAAACCTGACAAAAATTTTGGCCGGGATGCCTTGGGGTGTCAGACGGCCCCTAAAAAGTCCAGGGACCAAATTTTGTCAGAAGAAGGAGCTTTTGGTGTACATTTCAAACATATGAAAACTGACAAAATTGTCTATCAGGAAGAACAAAAACACCAAAATACCCTTTTACCACTCTTTGCGCCCCCCCCCAAAAAAAATCCCAGTATGTAAAGAAAAAACATTTTCTTACCTTCTGACTATGATAACTCAAGTGTTTTATTGAATTCAATTCAATTTACATACTTAATTTTGAGTATGATAATCTTATTGAGGTGCAGTTGGTATTAATTGGTCTTTTGATTAATTATTTATCAAATTGGGAAAAAATGTACTGCTTCCTCAAAAGTAGCCCCCAAAATATTGGTGGGATTATGTAAAAACATCCATTGTCAATCTGTACCTGTTTGACAAGACATAAGAGAGGAGCTTGTCATGTCTCTGTGCTATGTGCCTGCTAAAGCTAAAATGTACTGTTCGTGTGTTAGTAACACAGATACGAAGCAAGCCCCCCCCCCCCCCCCCTATTATGCCTTGTCAGATGGTCAATGGGTGTGTTTATATAATCCTTACAATATGTTTTGGATACTTTTTAGAAAGCAATACATTTTTCACACTTTAATAACTTACAGGCTTTCAAGCGATCCTACTTTTCCTACTTTTTCCTACTTTTTTGACCATCCTCCTACTTCTCCTACTTTTTTTTCCAAATCTCCTAATATATCCTACCTTTTTTCAATTTCACCTACTTTAAAAAAAACATATTTGAGATATTTTATGCAAGGCTATCATGCACAAGAATCTCATTGTACCGGTACTTCAATTATTGCAGGTCCTACTAAGCAGTGTGCATATTAGGTCTATGTAAGTGATGTGAATATTACCAATAAGACCCCTGTTGCGCTGACAAATTGAGTCTCGGCCCATAAAGTGTTAATTGGCAACAGGTCTGAGGCCGACCCCTTCCCTCCCCAAAACCAACCGCGTGCAAACTCCTTTATGTATTTCTATGTTTTACACTTCTCATCTTCTCTTTTTATCCATTCTTTTTTTTTTTTCCTTTTTTTTTTCTGTCTGCTTCTCTTCCTCTATTTCATTATGTATTTTTTTGTATTTCTCTTTCCTTATGTAATCATCAGTTTTCACTTGTCTTGTTTCCTATCTTTTCTTATGTATTTATTTTGTTCGCTTTATTTTTCTATCTTGCCTTATGTATTTCTTTGTTTTTCCTGTCCTTTATGTTCCATTTCTATTCCTCCTTATGTAATTTTCTTTTCCTGTTTATGTTATCTTCTCATTCTATATTCCTCATGCATTATTTTGTGTTTTTTATCTTTATGTATTCTTTTGTATCTATCTGTATTTCTTTGTTTTTCCTTCTCTTGTTTTCTATTGTTCCCGATGTATTACTTTGTTTCCATGATATTTAATCTTAATCCTCTTTCTAATCCTATGCATTTCTTTTTTTTATGCCTTTCTTTCATCTTCTTTCATCTTTAATCTCTATCTTTGCCTATGGTTTTCTTTAATTCAGTTCTTTCCTTATGTATTCTTCCCACCCCCTCGTGTTCTATACTTCCTTTTGTATGTCTGTGGATTATTTTTTTATTCTCTTGTTTTCTATCTTTCTTTATTTAGTTCTTTATTTCCCTCTTATTTGATGTTAACATTCTATTCATCCTGATGTATTTTTCTCCTTTTTTGTTTATATGTCTTCTCTTTCTTTTAATATATATTTTCTTGTTTCCTCTCATTTTTTGTTCTTGTGTATTTCTGTTCTTGTTTACTATTTTTATCTACTTGTATTTTCTTATGTTCATGTTGGTTTTTTTCTCTCTCTCTTTTCTCTTATTTTCTATCTTTTCTTTTGAAATTCATTGTTTTCCCCCAAGTCTTTAACCTTATCTTTCTATTCTTTTTTTTTTTTTTTTGTATTTCATTTTCATTTTTCTATTGTCTTCAGACGATAATTCCTTATCTATTTGTTGTTTTTTTCTATCTTTCATTTTGTAGTTCTTTTTTCTTCTTCTTTAACAATCTTTTTCTGTTCTTCCTTCTGTATTTCATGGTCTTTTATTTTGTCTACATTTCTTTTTCTATTCATCCATTTGTATTTTCCTTTTTTTTCACCTTTGTATCTTATTTCAGTTTTTAAAAATTTTCTTCTTACTATAATTCCTAACCTATTTGTTTGTTTTTCATTTGAATCTTTGATTACATTGCATGTAGTTATTTTTTCACTGTGCATTTCTTTTTCTATTCATCCATGTGTATTGTGTATTTCTTTGTATTTCTTTATTTTCTATTGTTTTCTGACTGTAATTCCTTATTTATTGGTTTGTTTTATTGCTATCTTTCATTTTGTAGTTCTTTTCCCCCTTCTTTGATAATCTTTTTCTGTTCTTCTGTATTTCATGTTTTTGAATTTTTTTCTATTGTCTTTTCTTTCTATTTTTCATTGTGTATTTTTTTCTCTCTCTCTCATTTTCTATATTTCCCTCTCTCATTTTCTATCTTTCCTTGCCTATGTAAGCCAACCGCTGAATTGTGTCAGGGCCACCTTTTCATACTGAAGTGTAAGGGGGGCAAAATTAAGGGCCTGCTTACATATATATCCAGTTTACGACCCAGCCCCCAAAGGGGGCCGACCTCAGACACCATTTTAGAGTCTTAGACTACCAGCCTTTGGTATATATGGAAGTGCAGCGATACCCATCGGCCCATTGCTCCCTTGCGTCCCTAAGAAAAGGAACCTGGCAGTGTAGTCATTCCATCTAGCATGATTCTCGAAGCTATTTAAAGTATCCTTTTGAGCTTGTCCATGAAATAGAATATGCAGTAAATACAAGTTGTGAGATCTAGTCAAACAGTGGGCAATCAAGTATGGACATGGAAAAAAGAATGAGGACATTGAAATTCCTACTTTTATCCTACTTTTTCTCTCCTGAATCCTACTTTTCTCCCTACTTTTTCTGAAATTTTGAACCTACTTTTCTCCTACTTTTTTCCTTGGTGTGCTTGAAAGCCTGAACTTATCAATGAAATGACCAATTAACACCAAACTGCACCCCAGGATAACTATTATACTCAAAATAATTTTATGTAAATTTGAATCGAATTGAATAAAACACTTTTGAGTTATCATAGTCAGAGTGTAAGACTTTTTTTTCCTTTACATACAGAGTATTTGGGGGGCGAAGCATTGTCAAAGGGCACTTTGGGTTTTTTTCAGGGAATCTGACACCCCCTTTACGATGAACAATTTTGTCAGTTTTATATTTTTGGAATGTGCACCAAAGCTCTCCCTACTGACAAAATTTGGTCCCTGGACTTCAGGGGGGGATCTATTCCAATTTGTAGGGGGCGTCTGAAACCCCATCCTGACGGATTTTTTTTCATTGTTTTTTGTTTGTTTGTTTGTTGTTTGTTGTTTTGTTTTGTTTTGTAATGTTCAAGGTTTGGTGCATGGAGGAGATGGGGTGAAATTGACCCGACTTCGGGGTCCTTTTGGGGGAATGTGCACCCTGGGGGCTAAACCCGACGGCTACGCTCAGGCTGACAACCTTTTTGTCAATGACATAGATGGTCTTAGTAACTTTAAGGGGTCAAATCTTATGGGTAAACCTGAGTTTCACTATGGCTAAATCGAGCCACATAATCTCAAAAACTGGACTCTTAAATCATACCATGGCTTACAAAATTCCACACAAAACACGCCGTGACTACGATAGGCTGGTCAATAATGTTCGCTACAATCGTAAAGAGCTGAAAAATTGCTCGGTCAGGCTGACAACCTTTTTGTCAATAGCTTGGATGGTATAAGTAACTTTAAATTTACAAATTTTATGGATAAAATGGGGTAACTACTTCGGGACAGGTTCCAAGCCAGGGTAATAATATCCAAACCCTTTGGAAGCGCATAAGGACCTTATATCATAATGTGATGTGCGCTATACAAGAACGGTTTATTATTATTAATATTATTATCTGTTTGTTTCTTCTTTTTTTTTCTCTCCCTGCTTTCCTTCAAAGCATCTTGCTAATTTGGTTTGATTTCCCTTTAACCATCTGATGGAGTGGGTTCTTATTTGATCAGGGCCTCGTTTCATAAAACTTGTTATCAATAAAAAGTTACAATAATTGATGTAAGCGATTGAAAGCCTTGAATCTGATTGGCTGAAAGCAAATTTGTCATAGAAATTTGGCAGTTGTTATTGATAAGAACTTTTATGAAACAGGACCCAGAAGACGTAAATATGTTGAAGTTGGGAATTCACTAAATATCTATTCCAAATATAAAAGAAGCATCTGCAACAAAGTACGTTCTGTCTGCAAATATATCTCTGTTAAATTTCTTTTCTGTAATCGTCATATCGGTTTATGATTATGTGACATGTTCATAAGATCTTTGTAAACTTCCATTGGAACAGGGGGTGTTTCACAAAGAGTTAAGTTTGACTTAAAGTCATGCGTTAGTGCCAATGCGCATACGGTATTAAACGCGTAATCTCATTGGTAGATTACCCAATAGCGCGCTTCACCTGAGCATTTTCTGACCAATGCAGTGATGTGTCATATACCCCACGCAACTAGGAATTTAAGTGCGACTTTAAGTCAAACTTAACTCTTCGTGAAACACCCCCAGGTTGTGGCAGGTAGGGAACGCGGCCTGGGCGCAACTCCAGTATAAAAAAGGGCACGTCAAGCATTATAAAAACAAAACGGTTGTGCATTTTTTAAAAAAAAGGGGGGGGGGAGGTTGTGTATTCATGACTGCTTCAGAAAGTTGGTTGAAAAGCCTTGGGCATCAAATGACGGGATGGTTTGGGCGAAGTATAGGCATAATCATTGCCTATACTTCGACCTTTGCCTTTTTTTCTCTCTCTCCTTCTTTTTTCCCCTAACTTTCTCTCCCTCATTTCCCTTCCCTGCTCTCTCTTCCTTTCTATCTTTCTCTCTTGCTTTCTCTCTCCCTCTTGCTCCACCTCTCTCTTTCTCTATTGTACATTAATCTAGATTTCATGGGGATTGTTCATCGTATATTTATCTATTATTCATGATTATATATGTGTACATATTTCTGTTTAATTCTTAATTAATTCTACATGCGCCTTGAGGACTCCACAGAGTGGATTTGGCGCTATATTAGTTACATTTATTATTATTATTATTATTATTGTTATTATTATTATTATTATTATTATTATTATTATTATTATTGTTATTATTATTATTATTATTATTATTATTATTATTATTATTATTATTATTATTATTATATATATATATATATATATATGTATATATCCCTTCCCTTATTTTGCTTTCTCTCTCTCTCTTTCCCTCTCTATTCCTTTCTCTTCCCCCTCCATCCACCCTTCTCCACCCACCCTCGTCTCTCTTTCTCTCTCCTTTTCTCTCCCTCTCTCTCCACCACACCCTCGATTCCCCCTCTCTCTTATTCATTTGGATAATTTGATTTTTCTTGCAGTCTATTTCTTTTTTGAATTGCAAAACTAAATGAAAATGATATGCAACGGTTTGAATTGTATCGATTTATTGTTACTTGGAGAAGTCATAATAAATCAAGAATACACAGTTGGTTACGTACAATTAGAATTACAGAAAAATTGATTGTTGTACAGGTTGCTTAGAGAAGCAGAATAATACGAGATACAGGACCATCTGGATATTTTTAGAATCATTTCAGTAGAAAAAAAAAGAAAATATAAAGCCAATGAGGAATAACAATATAGGGCTGGCTACAATCTATTATGTGTTATTAACAACTCGTAACATAGAGCTTCGATGGAATAGTAAGCATGCTGAAATGGTGACATATTGGGATTAACCAGTAAGAGCAATCATTCATCTTGAATCTAGAAAATTGACTCTGTTGCACCCTAAAAAGCTTTGTTGACAGTTCTTCAGGATAGACTCGTCAATGAATGAATAAATAACCAAATATCACTTAACTGAGAATTATATTATTGAGGCTCAATACAGATTCAACACAAATATAAAAGTCATATGGAAAGAATGAAATACAAGTAGAAATAAACATCTTTCGATAGCTGTGATATGGTTTAGACGTTTTAACCACATTTTGGGGGGCATCTGTTAACTCCATTTCTTTTAGCTGAAAAGATACAAGCAAATATGAGATAAAATATGTTAAATGTGATATCCACCTGCCTGTGCAGTGTACTATGAGCATGATGAGTAATATCATAATATTTCAATTTTTATATACCTAGCTCTAAGAATAAAATCCCATTTCGTATTTCTACGCAATTTCATTTTAACACCAATACATAATTACTCCACCCAAAACTCAGTTAATTTCCACATTCCTATGATAAGAACACTCGTATCAAAGAATTCTATTTTCTTCAAGGGTCGTATGGTATGGAAATCCATTCCTCTTGATATTCAAAACAGTCCATCTTTGCAATGTTTTAAAAGGAGACTTAAATTTACTCTATTCGAAAATCAAAAAGGTTTATGAGCTGAATGACCAGGGCATCGTTTCATCAAACCGTCATAAGTACAAGTTCGCCGACATCCTATTGAAACGCGTGTTAATTTTAATACACGCGTTTCAATGGGATGTCGGCGAACTTGTAGTTATGACCGTTTGATGAAACGCTGCCCAGGCTTGTATTTGTATTTGTTCATTTTCTTCTTTTCTATCATACCTCTTTTGCTCATTTCTATTCTGTCCCCTTGACAGTTTGTTATCTTGTATACATGTCACAAGAACTGCCCATTGCAATATTACTGTATTCTATTATATTCATTCAATTTAACTTCATGCAATTATCTTGTTGGGGTAGCTATTATATAAGACTTGCTCTTCTCAGCTGCCCCCAATCACATAATAAAATTGTCTCTGCAATGTTCTGTTCTACATAATATATTATGTTCTTGTGTTTTGTTTTGTTTTTTTTTTGTTTTTTTTTTTTTTTTTTTTTTTTTGGAGGGGGGGTAATGTTTACTCTTTGGATTTTGAATGTATGACCTGTCTTTTATCATGTGTTTGAAATAAATTGATATTAAATGTGATAAAAGCCATCGACGTCAAGATTACATTATTTGTAACAAGATTGCCAGTGCGACCCTTCATTTTGAACAGTTTCATCGGGGTAACCTCGCTAGTCATAAGGACCGCTAGTCATAAGGACCGTTTATTTATAAGGACCTATATCATTCCATAACGCGTGACTAAATGAATAGCGGTTTTCTATGGATAGCGGTCCTTCTAAATAGCGAGCAAACCATAGACAAATTACCTCGCTATTCATAAGGACCTCCATTCATAAGGACCACTATTCATAAATATTCATAAGAACCGCTATTCATAACGCGTATTAAATGAATAGCGGTTTTCTATGAATAGCGGTCCTTATGAATAGCGAGCGGACCCAGTTTCATCAGCCATTTCCTATGATTATTCGAGTCGGTCCTTATGAATAGCGAGTGGACCCAGTTTCATCAGCCATTTCCTATGATTATTCGAGTCGAACCTTTCTTCACACTACTATTTGTTAATCTTTATAAGTCTCCGGCCATAACATGGGACATTTTCACTCAAATTACATTTTTTACATACACACAAAAAGCTTTTGAGATTGTTTTGGCGGGAATTTTTTTTTCTTCAGAATTTGCACAATTTTATACAGATTAAGAAAAAAAGCAGAATATCGGTACTAAGTAGGGGCGGCGTTCCTGGAAAATTTGAAGACTAAATAAAAATGTATAGCAAATAGTGAGAAAAGGCTAGTCACCCCCCCCCCCCCCTCCCCACACCCGGTACTTCGGCCGTGACAAGAAATCGCGGCGCCTACCGGAAAGGGGAAGAGAAGGAGGGGAAGACATGTCACCACGTGGAAAAGAGCAGTGATGAAAAAAACATGGAAGACATGAATTTGAGCTGGGAGGAAGAAAAAACTCTAGCTAACGACCGAACCAGGAGGAAGACCACAGTTGGACCCCCCCCCCCCCCCCCCATGATTCAAGTAAGTAACTGGGTTGATGGATACTTCACCCTTTAAATCCAAGGTATAAAATGGGATGAGAACTGGATAATTTTATATTGTGCTTCGGCTAGCCCCTAAAAAAGAATTTTTGTCTAAATTATGGAATATTGGCCTGGGGAAACCGTGTGGCATGCCACCGTCTTCTATAATATATTTACAGTAAATAATGAAATTCATCATTATCCTACTAGACAAATCAATCTGTATGACTTGCCAAGAACTCGTACCGCACTGACACAGAATACTCTTATATTCACTGCTCCTTAATTTTGGAATTCCCTCCTTTTAGACATATGGGACTGTAAAAGTTTGAGTACACTCAAACGTAAATTGAAAAAAAAATCGCTAATTGCCTTTTATGGACCTTGATCCCTCACTGATGTTTTTCTATACCTGTGTAGTAAAATCTATAGATTAAATAAAAACCTTCCAGATCCTTCCCCTTTCCCATCCTCCCTTCCTCATCCTCCCCAAATGTCACATTGTCCTTCTTGTTCAGTATTTTGAAAAGTTTGCTCCTTTAAATCTTTACTGTTTCCAGCTTTTTGTTTTAACAATATCTTTCATTGCTTACTCTTAGATAGAAAGTGTGCTTTGTTATGTTTGTTTTGTTTATGATTTGTTTGCTTTACATGGCCATGTATTTCTGTATATGTCTTCTTTTGTTTCTCCTCATTTTATTTTCTCCTTTTCTACTCTTCCCCCTTTTTTATTCTTCTTTCTTTCCTTTTTTCTTTCTTTCCTTCTTTCTTTCTTTTTTTTTTTTTTTTTTGCATGTTTCGCATGATTGCCCAGTCAGGTTTTTATGTATTGCATGAATTATAATTTACCTTTTGCCAGGGACCAGCGCTCCTACAAACTCTGCTTTTTGCTGGTCTCTGTTTTCGTTATCATTTTCATATAATTACTCTCATGTGGTCTTCTCTGTTGTTATTTTTTCTTACAACTCAAACGTTACTGCTTGTAATAATCGAGAAAAAAATATTGCACTTAGTTTTGATGTCAATTATTTTTTATATTAATTGCATATTAGTTATTGTTACATACTTCAAAAAATGAAAATGAAATCAAATCAAAGATAAATAAAAAATTTGAAAAAACAGCACGAAGAATCATATTAAAATAAATCTATATTCCCATACCTCTACATCTCATATCCATGACGTTTTAAAATGGAAGAGATTGAGTGTCCGTCAAGAAGAACATATGCATGATTTGATGTTTAAAATATGGGCTATCCGCCGTATATGGATCTTAAATTATTTATGTCTATCATTTATGTCAGTGATTACAGAATACGGAAAATAAAAACAAACACATAAACAAGGCCACTGATTTAGGGTGTGGAAGGGGGTCCAATCATTTTCTTTCACGTTCCCTTATCATTTTCCCATCTTCTTTCTTTTTCCTTCTCTCCCTCTTTCTCTCTCTCTCTCTCTCTCTCTCTCTCTCTCTTTCTTGTTTTCGATGTCCGATGCCCCCGTTCCACCGGCTGCCTGTCATACCAAGTGTACATCAAAAGAGAGATAGACAATAAACATTTATTTATTTCAAATTATACCTGAAATAAACTTAACCTTTCCAGCTTAAACGAAACGAACACTTAGAGAGGGGGAATCAGTCTTTCACATCGGGGGGTGGAGGCACGATGGCAAATTCCAAATATTGCAAAATAGGATTTTAAAAACATTATAAATCGTGAAAATATTCCTCCTAATTATTGTGCCCCTGTCAGCATTGTGGGCCCCAGAAGACAAAAACGCACACCCAAAATCCGATGACCTCCTTTTTTTTTAAAGATGTGGTAAGATTTTTTATCAATTTCATTTAGCCCCCCTCTCCCTATGATAGCGCTTCCGCACTACACAATGTCTACACAGGACATTTCTTTTACACAAGTGCAATAACAATTTTTACATACATTTCTTCAAATGTATTCTTGGTTTTGCCTGAGAAGAGCACAAAATTAATTAATTCTTACGAAGTAAATGGTTTGCTATTATATATGCATATAATAATAATGATAATAATAATAATAATAATAATGATAATAATTTATAAAGCGCAGAAACTATTCTACTGCGCTGCAAGAGCTCCTGGGCCCCGTTGCATAAAAGTTACTATTATGGTAACTTTGCCATCAATGGTAACTACCATGGTAACAATGCTCAACAGCCAATCAAAATCCAGGTTTCCATGGAAGTTACCATAAATGACAAAGTTACCATAATTGTAACTTTTATGCAACGGGGCCCTGATGTGCTTATAACTATGATGAGTAGCTAAATGAAAAGATATGCTTTTAGTTGTGATTTGAATTGAATTGAAATTATTCACCACTTTCATTTAAATAAAAACATGCTAAGTGAAAGAATACAACATAAGTAAAAGTTCTTAGAAAAATGAAAGATAATAACATTTAAAAACACAATCCGAAAACAATGTCGGAAAAGTCGGAAAATACGTATTAAAGATATTTTTCGAGGAGTTATGACAAATTACTTTACATTACAGCTTTATGTATTGAAGTTATGTATTCGAAAAATGAAATATAGTTTCATTTTAAGTTTGATTTATAGACTGAGTGGTTAAAAATAATTCCAATAAATAACAGTATGAATACAACTTTTGTATTTATTTATTTTGATTTAGAATGTAAAGTATTCAAACATAAACTTCAAATTTGAAACGTGAATACAAACTTGTCAATGAAAGGCAAGATATAAGAGTTAATTGAGTACGTTTTTCTTTGCTAGTTTTATACGGTCGAAATATGAAACTATGTATTCAATACTATAGAGTAACACTGGACGGAATACAGTTATATTTTTTATGAACTCAACCTTAATGTAGAGTTTAAAACAAAAACTTCAAACTGGTGTTGGTGTTTGGTGTTAGTGTCTATTTCCCGCGAAATCATGATCTAACACCGACCATGAAATGATAAAAAAATCAATCCGTGTTAGGTGTTGACCTCTAATTTCGTGACGAGGTTCCGGTAGCCGGTGTTTAATTTTGCCTAATGTCGTCTGCTGAACCGAGCTCGGCAGTCGGTGTTTAATTTCCATTGACTAACACTCTACCCCTAAGGATTAAGAAATGTTCATTTCACTCTCGGTGTTGGTGTTATTATATAGGAAATTAATGTGATTAAGTCGAGAGAAATAGAGTTAGTAGGTGTGAATTTTTACAGGCATTATGAATAAGTACGCTTATACAGGCCCAAATTTAGACTTAGACCAACATTTGGTCTAAAACTCAATCTGAATCACATGAGATGGAACTACTTTTGCTTTTTATTGGGTCTGAATGAGTGAATGAAATATCGTATCTAAGATTCCTTTTATATAGATTTTATGAATAAGACATGAGATTTTTCGTAGTATAAAAGACCCAGAGAATCCATATTATTTATCAGGATGACTTAATATCAACATGCACAATACAACACAGGGGCCGCGGAGCATTTTTTTTAAGTGGGGGGGGGGGGGGGGGGTGGGGGCTAATCTGATTTCATTCATTAATGACAATTTTCGAGCCTTTTTTCCCACATTTTTTTTTAACGTGTCTACTCAAAAAAGTGGGGGGGGGGGGGGGGGTTGCAGCCTCCCCCCCCCCCCCCCCCGGTACCGCGGCCCATGCAGCAGTCATGAAACTTCACAGCTAATCTGATCCGATGCGCGAAATTTGACTGTTTGCCATGTACCTCTGCGCCGTCCGATTCGGCGTCCAGCTGCAGGAGCTACCGTAGCAATTTCTGCTGCAAGTGAGAAACTCGAGAGAAATTAAAAGTAAACTTACTGTTCCAGTCAAGATTGTCCATTTCTGTGAAGTTTCTTGCCGCACTCTAGATCAAATAAGGATTGCTTTTAGAATTACCAGGCTACACCTGTAATTTCACGATGAATCATTATATTTGTGTATGTGAGACGTCAGATTTAAAAGTGCGCGATTAGTTTAAATAAACACCATGGTATGTTTGATATCAAACATTTGTTCACAAATTATAAATATTAATTCATTCCATTCTAGTCTTTCTTTCAGATAAAGTGTGGTATTTTTTCGCTTTACAATGTTTTCTATACTTTACTAATTTGGCAACTTATAAATTGGCGGGGCGATGGGCATGTATTTTCACCAGGCTATATCTTCAGATTCCAAAAATACAGATGGAGTTGACTCGAGCTGAAAAAGGTACGAATTTTAAAAAACAGGTACCCAAATGCGACAAAAATACCTAAAATAAACCCCCTCTTTGCAATCTAGGGGAAATTTAACTAAGAAAGAGTAAATTTCTACCGTGATTAATGGACAGTAACGGAGAAAAGCTGCCTCCAAAAGACTGTTACAGACACACACACACACACCCACACACACACAAGATTAGCCAAGTTATAGTAAGGTATGATTAAACCCATCCCAACAATGGAACCTCCAAAGTCCTAGAAATACTATAAGCGTTTGCATTCTTCCACACCCCAGAAGGCCAACCCGACCCAGAAAAGCGGCAACCGAAAATAACCACCAAAGAATGTGACAAGTGCAAGGAGGCGAACGAACTTCCTTCCACAAAAACAAATCGTAAATTTCCATACCGCTACATGAATATACATTAAACCAAAACACAAAAACTTACAAAATTTTCCATAGGGATGGGTTTTCAGACGGCCCCTAAAATTTTAGGAGGAAGTATGGCTGTACATTACAAAAAATAAAAATAAATAAATAATAAAAACTGACAAAATTTTCCGTCGGGAAGGGGTGTAACACTCCCTTGGAAAAATATTAAACGAAAGTGCCCTTTGACCAAGCTTGGCTGCCCCAAAATGCTCTGGATGTAGAGAAAACAATTTTCTTACATTCCAACCTTAACTCAAAAGCTTCTTATTCAATTCATTTCAAATTTACACAATAATGAGTGTTGTAATCTTCTCGCGGTGCAAAAGACCGGTTCTGTAATGTATTCAAATTTATGCACATTTCTTTTCTGAGCACCTAGTGACGAGCTATTCCATTAACCTGCTTTTTATAAATGAGCCTCAATGCTTGGAATCCAGTTTGCATACATTACTTGTTGCTATGTCCGGCAAGCCTCGGGCAAGCTTTCTGAACAACCTTTGTTTGAAAGGTATGTATAAAATTTAAATACATTACCGAAGCGGTTTATTCGGTCTCAAATGATCATTTCAGTAATGATAATACGTTATTAAATTGTGATAATTGTATTGCTTTCTCGAAGAGGAGCTTGCAAGATATTTGTGTAATTAACACATGAATAGTAGATTTCAGCACGGCACCCACATTGCCCAGATACTTATAGCAAGCTCCTCTTTTATCTCTTGTCAAACAGGTGACGATGGACAATGTGTGAGTTTACATATTCCTGATAATATTATTTGACTAATTATGATATTTGGGGAAAGTGTGAATTCACTAAATATCTATTCCAAATATAAAAGAAACACCTGCCACATAATGTTCTGTCTGCAAATGCAGCTGTGTAAATTTTCTTTACTGTAATTATCATACACGTATGTTTGTTAACTACACAACGAGGCGCTTCAAGGGCGGCGACAGTTTTAAATGGGAGACGCATGCATATGTGCTTTCCGGATTATCTTTCTCAGAGCAGATGTTTGAGGAAACAAAATCATTCGAATGAATTCCAGGTAGGAATAATTCATGTACTGGCGTAAATCCCAGGGGGATGGGGGGATATATCCCCCCCCCCCCACACACACACACACACACTTTTCGAGGAGGGGGGATGGCCTGTACAATCATCCCCCCCCCCCCACTTTTTTCGAAAGAAATGACAAAATATATGTTACTAGATAATTGTTTTATTGGCGAAAATTCTCCCTGAAATGCCGCTAAACACTTGAATTGAATCAACTTTAATTTAAATAATGCTAATAAAGGGCCTGCTCACCATCGCCATACGAAAGACCTATGCCATTATCATAAAACTTTTTTTTTAAAAAGAATGCCGTTCCCTTCTAATCATGATATGTAAATGGTCAAGTGGTTAAAGTAGATATTCAAAGCAAATCACAAATATGCTCAATAATGTATCTCTAGAAACTAGAAAGCTTGCAGATGGTAATCGTATAAGTTTTACGTTAACTGCGTGTTTGATGATTAAAAAATAACACAAATAAAAACACTTCTCAGCATCTGGGATATCCGAGCGATTCGCCAGAAATATACCGATGTTTTCGTGACGTCACATCAGGTGCCAATCCTGCCTAAGCAGACGACGTCCTATATCAAGTGAACGTAACTGCAATGCAATTATTTTTAAATTATAAAGAGTTTGGTTTGTTTCACCATGACCGTATTTCACATCATTCTAAAAGGAAAGTGAAACCGTTTCTAGTAACTAAAATCTTTTGTTTGTAAAAAGTCATGATAAGGGTCAATGATCAATCAAAGAAATCACACTTTCGAATTGTAAAGCCCGCTGAATTATAGCATGGATGGTATTCGTTCCCTCTTGAAACGCCGACATGCCGCGGTGCATGCAGCTGAAAATACAATGGCATCTTTTTTTCTTTACAAGCGATTGATTCCTTTATTTTTTTAACGCTGCATTTTTCATCAAAATAATACCATGCAGGAAATTTAGAGTGAGGCAACAAATAAGCATTTATACTGACGCTAGTGAAGTAAGAGAAATAAGTGAAGATGAGATGACAACACAGGCACTGAAAATGTATAAGATGTTATGGGGCATCGTCTGCTTTATTAAGGAAGGATTGCTCCCCGGTATGATGTCACATATCTCAGCAGCGTTCAAAGAGCTCTATAGGTGCTATAGCGGAGCTGTGTTATATCATTTTATAATTGATAATAATCATTACTTCAAATGTTTCCAAGCATTGAATTTTGATAACCTTGTTCAATCTAAGCTTCACCTATGCAATAATAAAAATTAAATCAATATTCAAAATCAATGAAATTCTACTTTGAGATGGAATATCAAAAATGTAACTTAACGCGCATATTAGCATTCCAATCATATCTAAAATAACTTTACCTCTTTTCATCAGGTTGGGGTGAGACTCAGAGGCGTCGATTCGTTCGAAATAGACAAAGCATTGGGGGAGCAGAGCATTGATCACAAACAATGCTTGCCCCCCCCCCCCCCAATGCTTTGTCTATTTCGAACGAATCGACGCCTCTGGTGAGACTGCTTCTCCCCTCTCCACCCCCCCCCCTCTCTCTCTCCCTCTCTCTCTCTGTTTCTCTCTCACTCTCCACGGTCTCAACTTCTGTCTGGAAAGTGGTATTATCATGGTCATTATAATAATTGTATTTGATTTTTCCCTGAGAATGTACAGAAATTTTTTAAGCAACAAAGTCTGAAATAAAAGAGATTTCATCTGATTTTATACATCATGTTCAAGACTCTTCTTCACTCTTCTAGAATGACGCATCATTTGAAGAAAATTAGATGTTTGTAGACGATGATTAGAGGTGTGTGTGTGTGTGTGTGCGTGAGCGCGCGCGTGCGCGTGGGTGTCTGTGTGTGTGTGTGTATGGGGGTGTGGATGGGTGTTAGATTGAATGTGAATGATATGGGAGGGGTATATGCCTATGGGTGTTTTTTTAATGACAAAACGTGCCTTGTGTTTGTCAAACAAGATCACGTTGGCAAATTATTTCAACCACCCCCCCCCCCCCTCCCCACTCCTCGATACGGATTTACGCCACTGAATTCATGTGTAGTCGGAAAAAAAAATTGTCACCAGCCCTCCAAAAAGTCGCCCAGTGGGGGGATATCAGATTTTATGGGGTCCAGAATTCTCTGACAAGCAAGCAAAAAAACCAAGAAAAAAAAAAAAAAGGGATCAGTTCTAAAAGGGAGGGGGAATTTTTTCTGTGAAAAGTTGTCAGGGGGCAGTCTTCCCCCCCCCCCCCCTTGGGCATGCTAGTGGTCGGGGGAGCTCGGCAGTAGTGCAGTCTCGACATCGCGCAATTTCACAACACTCCTTCAATATAAAAAGCCTTACTTTTCATGTTTTGTAGAGTTTCACCACATAGCATTTTATCATTATCTCCCCGGTAACTATTTAACACATTTCTGATCAACTTATCTTGAAAAATATTGGTTTTAAAGATTACTCACTGCAAAATTTTTAACAAGTATTTGCGATCATTTTAGCTCTCTTGGCTAACTCGATTTTGCGCCGAGTCTGAAATATCCCTAGCGTAGTGCCGAGTTACCCTGGATCCTTTCAAAATGGCCCCGAAGTGAGCGGCACAAATACGTGCATATGGGTTTATGATTTTATGACATTTTAAACTTTCATTGGAGCACCTTATAGGGTGGAGCAAGTAGGGAAGGAGCCTGGTCGCAGCTCCAATTAAACCCTTAAAAAAGAATTTATAGGGGCATGTCTCTTTGTGCTCCCTTTGGTGACGCCCCACAAGAATTTTCGAGGGTAATGGTGCAAGGTGTAATATATGACATTATTTCCTGACATGAAATTTAGTGCATGGATTCAGACATTTGAGAAATGGGCACTGGTAGATTATGGAGGAGCACTGGTCTTACTGAAATTTCAAATCAGCAAGGTAAATAAAAAAAAGAATTGAAATCAAATTGTTAAAAAACTGTAGATATGTTCTTCCCTGTTCTTTGGAACGAGACAGATGTTAACAAAGCACAGTGGTTTCTGAGATATAGAAATTCATAATGCAACAATCATGACAATGAAGGAGTAGTGACTGTTAAATATCTCGGAGTTTTTATCGGCAAGGAGATAAAATGGAATACACAAGTTGAGAAAAGTGCTTAAAAATAGGCAAAATGATAGGTTTTCTTGTTCAAATGTGTTTCTACTTTGTAATGTTTTCTTTGCCAAATAGAATAATAACGATAACAAAGACTGAGGTACCATTTTGTTAACGAATCTGTTTTAAAAACTGTATATTATTCTGTTATATCTATGAATGTTTTTCTGTTATTCCTTCCCATTTTGACTACGCAGATATAGTTTGGCAGTCCGCCCCTAAAAAATATCTAGATTTGTTATAAGACCTTCAAAACAGAGCAGGAAGAGTCATATTAAAAGGTATTCCCATACCTCTACTTCTCATATCCATGACGTTTTAAAATGGAAGATATTGAGTGTCCGTCAAGACGAACATATGCATATTATGGATGTTGAATTATTTATGAATATCATTTGTGTCATTGATTAAGGAAATTAAATCAAACAAACAAACAAGGCCACTGATTAGAGTGTGGAATGGGATCCAATCATTTTCTTTTCACGTTCGGTTATCATTTCCCATCTTCTTTCATTTTCCTTCTCTCCCTCTTTCTCTCTCTCTCTCTCTCTCTCTCTCTCTCTTTCTTGTTTTCGATATCCGATGCCCTGTTCATCCAGCATTGCCGCTGTCTGTCATACTAAGAATGCATCAAAAGAGAGATAGACAATAAACATTTATTTATTTCAAATGATACCTGAAATAAACTTAACCTTTCCACATGTTCCAGCTTAAACGAAACGAACATTTAGATAGGGGGAATCAGTCCTTCACACTGGCAGATCGGGGGGTGGAGGCACGATGGCAAATTCCAAATATTGCAAAATAGAATTTAAAAAAAAACGTTTAATCGTGCACGAAAATATTCCTCCTAGTTGTGCCGTTGTGCCCCTGGCAACAGTTGTAGACCATGCACAGAAGACCAAAAAGCACACCCCCAAATCTGATGACCTTCTTATTTTTCTGCTGATAAGAAAATTTTCGAACTTTTAAGATTTGGTAAGATTTGTTATCAATTTCATTCAGCCCCTCTCTCCATGGTAGCGCCTCCGCACTACACATTGTCTACACAGGACATTTCGTTTACACCTAGCCTAAAGATGGACATGGAAGTCTTCTCTCTCTTCTCTTCCTGCTTTCCTATTCATGTTATTCCGTTATATTTATGTTATATTGTTATATTGTATGACTCTGATAACTGTGATTTGTTTTATGTATTTTTTCTTGAGGGATCATTTCCAACAAGCCTTCTTGTGCTTTTCATGATCCCGCCACTATTATTCATCACAATGAATTGTCAATGATTTTTGTAATGTGTTTTTTACAGTGGAAATAAATTTGAATTGAAATGAATTGAAGTGCAACAATAATTTTTACATACAAATAATACCTTCTTTAAATGTGTTCTTGGTTTCGCCGGAGAAGAGCAGTCCATGTCCACCGGAGAGCGCATCTCCCTCTTCATTAGCAATGACGACCACGCCCACCATGCTGACGACGGCAGCACAGAGTAAGATAACCATCAACGTTCTCAGAGCCATTCTGATATACAAGACAAGACAAACGAAAAAAAGATCTTTAAAAATAACATTTTTGATAGAAGAACATCCAAGTTTCGAAGAGGGGCATTGTGTTTAATGATGGTTGTTTGTACATTATTTTGCTTGTTATTCGTTGTTTTTTGTTTTGTTAATCCTGTTAATAGAATGATATATGGAAAGTTAATTTTATGATCCCGATATTTGACGCAGATATACCTATTTACATGCAGTCAAAACGCATGTGTAGGTTATAAAAAGGATGAAAACACATTTTACTTCATCTTACAAATAACATGGTTTAAGAGACTTCCTCACCTTCCATTTGAGTCTTTTCTCTCCGTTTCTTCTTTCAGTTTCTTAGTGAATTTCTCTTTTTGTACTCCTTTTCTTTTGTACCTCCTATTCCCCCCCCCCTCTTTTCCCCATCTTTTGTCCCCCTTCCCCCCCCCCTTTTTTTTTTTTTTTTTTTTGCAATCAAGCTCAGCGGTTTATGAATGTTATCTTTTTCTCTGTTTTTTTTTTCTTGTTTATGTACTCTAATGCCTAATTGCACCCTCGCCCCAAGCTTTTGCTTTTAGAGGTCTGCCCTCCAACTATGTATGTACCACATGGATTTTCTCATATTTTTGTCATATATATTGGAAAGTTGGAAATAAATGTCATTAAATTGAATTGAAAAAAAAATGAATTGAATTGTATTTCACAATTATGAGTATAAATTTAAATTTGTCTGAATCAGACCTGCTTTTTTTTCTTTTGATGATAATGTGTTGGCATGGTTGGTGTATTTCAAAATTATGCGATTAAATATGAATTATCTGAATTAAACCGGCTTATGTTTTAATCTTTGAGTGAGAATTTGAATCGAGCATAAAACAGCGATGACAAAGAATTCAAAGATGTTCCTTCAACATTGCAGATGAAAAGTTTAGAGTTTACAAATATTCGTTCTTTTCTTTCGTAATTAGACGCACATTATTCTTTTCAAAAATACATTCGGCAATGCTTTGTTAAACACAGTCTTCAAAGTGAGAATGATTAAATAAAAAGAAATTCATGGGATGACTCTTAGCTTCCCTTTGAAGAAGAAAGAAACTAATAACTTTGAGACAGAATGTGTTTTTACCTTCACGTATAAATGTTCATACACCACAGGTTCAATCGAGGTAAAAAGACATCCATACCTTCTTTTTAAATTATCTCGAAATATAAAGATTTTTTTTTAATAACCAAAAAAATTTTCGATGGAATTGGGCCCTTCCTCCTCTCATGTTTTAAACTGAGATATTGTGCATTCCTAATTACGAATGAAATCCCATTTTCAAACGCTGGTTCACTTTATGCCATAAATATCAGTATCTCATTTTAACAGCGCGAATCCTCTTGTCTCCCCAACTCCTTTCATAGGCATACGAGGGGAGACGAGGCTAGAATATACAGCCCCTATCGAAAATTGACATTTCATAAAAAGACATCCATACCTTCTTTTTAAATTATCTCGAAATATAAAGATTTTTTTTTAATAACCAAAAAAAATTTCGATGGACTTGGGCCCTTCCTCCTCTCATGTTTTAAACTGAGATATTGTGCATTCCTAATTACGAATGAAATCCCATTTTCAAACGCTGGTTCACTTTATGCCATAAATATCAGTATCTCATTTTAACAGCGGCGAATCCTATTGTCTCCCCAACTCCTTTCATAGGCATACGAGGGGAGACGAGGCTAGAATATACAGCCCCTATCGAAAATTGACATTTCAGGCAAAATACGTTGCCCCCCCCCCACCCCCCCCCCCCCCGCCGAATTTTCAAATTACCTGTATCCGGGATGAAGGATGATGGTCTGCTTGAAAATTTTATTTCAAATATACTTCTATGACGAAATTACAATGTCGCAGTAAATAAAAGCATTTTGCCCCAATATTAATTTTCCAGTTTCTAAATTTTTTGTAGTAAAAAAGTACAGAAATTACATATTCGGGCACTTCACTACCCAAATTATTCGCGCCCCTCTGTTCCGTAATTCATATGCCCCCCCCCCCATCCGAAAATAAAATATTCCGCGATTTGCTAATGCTCTTTAATTCAGAAAAGAATCTTCATGCCTTATCGTATGAAAATACCGGTACTTGGAAAGGAAAAAAAGGGGGATGGAAATTGGAAAGGGAAACATTGAACAAAAACGGCTGAAAGAACAACATACGGTTAGGCATTTGGAAGCAGATAGTAAGACTTGTTTTGAAGTAATGATACTAACAATCAAGCGCTTCCAAAATTGAAACAATGATAAATCGAGTCCACTACTGGACCAAATATTTCATTATACATGTACATAGAATTAAATTAAATTCATTTGAATTGAATATTCAATGTCATCAATCGATTGTAGAAATATAGGTTTAGTGATTCAATATTAATCGGTTAAACAGATGTTTCTGCATAAAATGTCATCAACAACAGATACACATGTACACACCATAGGCGAACACACAAACACCGCACACGCATACATGTGTATCACATTTATAATTCATTATACTTCAACACGTCTGCCAGATATATTTCCACGCTGTAGATGTCCACATTAATGTATATAAAGAATTTGCATAGACGCTAATACATTCCACTTCTAGAGCTTCCATCATCTAGACCTACACAGTTTACTTTTTAAATTCTTACCTCTAGTATTCAACTTGAGAGTGTTCTTGACCAAGGGGCAAGCTGTAGAGCAGTTCCAAGCTTTTAGTGGACTGGCTATAGTGACTGTTCCTACAAAGCAGTCATACTTATAGCCATTTTCCTTGACCAGCAGTCCTTAATCAAATGTTCATCCATCTAAATCTTAATTTCATCCTCCGTTGATAATGATCTATAGCGCAGAAATTCGATAGAGAATGGTTGAACCACCGACTAAATATACATCACAGAGCCGGCAGACCCATGGAAAATTACATTTTCTGCCAGATTTGCGGGTCAAGGTTTATAAAATTAAACGATGCAAAAGGCTTTAACTGCTGTTTTTTTTTTTTTTGATCTTTTTTTTGTTTTAGAGAAAGCAAAGAGAGAGTGGAGAGTGATAGCCTCCTATTCCCCCCCCCCTCTTTTTTTCCATCTTTTGTCCCCCCCCCCCCTTTTTTTTTTTTTTTTTTTTTGCAATCAAGCTCAGCGGTTTATGAATGTTATCTTTTTCTCTGTTTTTTTTTCTTGTTTATGTACTCTAATGCCTAATTGCACCCTCGCCCCAAGCTTTTGCATTTAGAGGTCTGCCCTCCAACTATGTATGTACCACATGGATTTTCTCATATTTTTGTCATATATATTGGAAAGTTGGAAATAAATGTCATTAAATTGAATTGAAAAAAAAAATGAATTGAATTGTACTTCACAATTATGAGTATAAATTTAAATTTGTCTGAATCAGACCTGCTTTTTTTTCTTTTGATGATAATGTGTTGGCATGGTTGGTGTATTTCAAAATTATGCGATTAAATATGAATTATCTGAATTAAACCGGCTTATGTTTTAATCTTTGAGTGAGAATTTGAATCGAGCATAAAACAGCGATGACAAAGAATTCAAAGATGTTCCTTCAACATTGCAGATGAAAAGTTTAGAGTTTACAAATATTCGTTCTTTTCTTTCGTAATTAGACGCACATTATTCTTTTCAAAAATACATTCGGCAATGCTTTGTTAAACACAGTCTTCAAAGTGAGAATGATTAAATAAAAAGAAATTTATGGGATGACTGTTAGCTTCCCTTTGAAGAAGAAAGAAACTGTTTAATAACTTTGAGACAGAATGTGTTTTTACCTTCACGTATAAATGTTCATACACCACAGGTTCAATCGAGGTAAAAAGACATCCATTCCTTCTTTTTAAATTATCTCGAAATTATAAAGATTTTTTTTAATAACCAGAAAATTTTTCGATGGAATTGGGCCCTTCCTCCTCTCATGTTTTAAACTTAGATATTATGCATTCCTAATTACGAATGAAATCCCATTTTCAAACGCTGGTTCACTTTATGCCATAAATATCAGTATCTCATTTTAACAGCGGCGAATCCTCTTGTCTCCCCAACTCCTTTCATAGGCATACGAGGGGAGACGGGGCTAGAATATACAGCCCCTATCGAAAATTGACATTTCAGGCAAAATACGTTGCCCCCCCCCCCCCCGGCCGAATTTTCAAATTACCTGTATCCGGGATGAAGGATGATGGTCTGCTTGAAAATTTTATTTCAAATATACTTCTATGACGAAATTACGATGTCGCAATAAATAAAAGCATTTTGCCCCAATGTTAATTTTCCAGTTTCTAAATTTTTATAGTAAAAAAGTACAGAAATTACATATTCGGGCACTTCACTACCCAAATTATTCGCGCCCCTCTGTTCCGTAATTCATATGCCCCCCCCCCCCCATCCGAAAATAAAATATTCCGCGATTTGCTAATGCTCTTTAATTCAGAAAAGCATCTTCATGTCTTATCGTATGAAAATACCGTACTTGGAAAGGAAAAAAAGAGGGATGGAAATTGGAAAGGAAAACAAGCAAGCTGTAGAGCAGTTCCAAACTTTTAGTGGACTGGCTAGTGGCTGTTCCTACAAAGCAGTCATACTTATAGCCATTTTCCTTGACCAGCAGTCCTTAATCAAATGTTCATCCATCTAAATCTTAATTTCATCCTCCGTTGATAATGATCTATAGCGCAGAAATTCGATAGAGAATGGTTGAACCACCGACTAAATATACATCACAGAGCCGGCAGACCCATGGAAAATTACATTTTCTGCCAGATTTGCGGGTCAAGGTTTATAAAATTAAACGATGCAAGAGGCTTTAACTGCTGTTTTTTTTTTTTTTTTTTTTTTTTTTTGGTTGTTTGTTTTGTTTGTTTGTTTGTTTTGTTTTGTTTTGTTTTTGTTTCTTTGTTGTTGTTCTTTCACCCCATGTAATTTTTCGCGAAGAAACTACAGGGCGCATAATGATGATAGCTATGCCGTCGGTTGCGAGGTATTGTTTTCGTTTTTAATGAAAGTCTCTTTTTTCTAGATGTTTGTTCATCCGAAGTTTTGTTAGGTGAAAACCCTTTGGTTCTTAAAATAGTATGATTTATGTTTTGCCTTTCTCAATTGAACAGTTAAGAAAACAGAAAAGTAATGGACTCCACTGAAGTGCATTCTAAATGTTATCCCCTAAACACCATACTACGTGTGTGTTGTCTGCGGTTGTGTTTGTGTGGGCAGTGGCATATCTAGGTATTCTGGCGCCCTGGGAAAACTATCAAATCTGCGCCCCCCCCCCCTCCCCCGCCCACCACGCCCAAACTCATGTTAATGAGCGTTTTTAATTTAGAAATGATGGTGAAAATGAGTTTTGATGGGTTGTTGATGATGTTTGATGAGTTATTGTATAAGCGAGGGAGCAACGCGACCGAGCGGCTTTTTTTTTTTTTTTTTCTTTCTTTTTTTTTTCTTTTCACCCCTCAAATTGAAATTTCTTATGAAATTTACCTTTACATAAAAAAAAAATCCAAGGGAATACAGCGACCGAGCAATGGATTTTTTTTTTAGATTTTGGACATTCCTATTTTGGGGGCTCAAAATAAATGAAAACCCTCAAGACATATATTTGAGGAATTTAGTAATGCAATTGCAAGGCAAATTTATCATTTCTTTCGAATGTTCTATACTTTCAAAGTGCTTTTTTGCACTAATATCCCACCTGGGGGCGCAAAATTTAACAAGCTCCTGCCTTATACGAGGGGGGCAAAACAACTAGAGTCAGTTAATGGTTAACACTTTAAAAACGCCATTTTGGGCGCGAAATAGCTAGATCTAGAACACAATTATGCGAGGGAGTAAAGCGACCGAGCTTTAGAAAATTTTCGCATTTCAAACCTTATAAAACACCATTTCTTACGCATTTTGTCCTTGACTGGGGCGCAAATAACCCTCAAAGACCATAAAATATTCCTCCTTTTCGTTCTCTCTTTTGCGTTATTTGCGCCCCCCCCCTTCAAGTGTCGCCCGGGGCACGTGTCCCCTCTGCCCCCCCCCCACCCCCGTATATACGCCACTGTGTGTGGGTGTATCCGCGTATGCGTACATGTGTTCCCTATAACTTGTCGCAATTGCCACAAAATATGCACATTAGTATCTTCCATATATATATTTTTTCCTCTCCAATTGTAATCTAACTAGCAGGTGTTCACATATTCAGTTTTTCTATTGTCCTTGGAACAATTTTAACAGATTGTTTTCATAAACCTAATTTACCCCAAAAATATACAAATTTAAATCAGCCATATCAGAAATTCTCATTTTTCAAACTAATTTGCATCTACGTACCTGAAGTGTTAATTTATCAACAATGTCATTGAAAACGATGGACCTGTTTTGGAGAATCAATTAAATATATACATATATGATCTGAATATAATGTATGTGGATATATTGTATACTAAGTTATTATATATAGATTTTAATCTATATACATGTATAAGAGCTTATGTGATACTCGGTGTAAATTTATACGAAAGTATGCACTTTTGAAGAATGCATACTTTCGTATAAATTTACACCCGAGTATCAAGTACTCTACCCATTGTTTACAAGCCGATTAACATGGCGGTGACATTTCCAGCTATTACAATCATGTCTAAAATTTGCATGAGATGCGAATGTCCGTCGGAAAGAGATAATTCACTTTTTTGCTATTCTAGATTTGCCCCTGAGTATCGGATTAGAACTGATCAAGAGTTAATAGGTACCGTAAGACGGGGTGAATGGGAACACCCGGGTGAATACGAACAACAATCATGAAAGTTTTTCTTGGTAATTTCATTTTCAAATTAACCCTTTCAAGACAATTGACCACATTTTGTGGTTTGGCTTAATAAGTTTTGATTCAGAGCTCTCAAAAATATACCAGATGTATGAGTAGAAAGAGCAAAAATTTCTACACATGCTATGTCCATTTTTGTCACATAACCATATTGCGTTTGATGTCAGGAATTTTAAAAAGGAGAATAAGCTTCATAATCCTTAAATTGGCAACACACATTGTGAGGTTCAAAATCACTATTTTTTATCAAAATTGGCAATTTTTTCAACTTTTCGACTAAGTTTCTAATGATCTATATTGTTTTCAAAGACATTGCATTTTGTTGGGACCATGTAGCACTAAAAGAAAAATATTATTGTTGCCAATTTGAAGAACGAAATGTGATCAATTTAGCCCTTGAATAATTCCTGTCCTGAAAGGGTTAATAACAGTGCACTTAAGCAATTAAATTTCAGTTATTTACCACATACCTCTAGCTGTCAAATAATGACAAACATAGTGAACGTGTAGATCAATTGATATTTATCCCAGCATGGAATATAATATGACGTCATAAAATATGCTAATAATGGATAGGTATGGTCAAAAATTTCCTCCTATCTTCAGACCTACTAAAGCGAATCGTCCGATTTTGCAATAGGACCTCACATCTGTAGTCATGTATATGATATCCGAGAAAGAAATTGATCGCGATTGGGTTCCATATTTTTTATTAATTTTTGTGATTTTTTATTATTTTGCTGAATCAATTGGGTGAAAAGGCACAGACTGAAAAGCAATATTTTCTGATGCAAAAACATACGCAAATAATCTAAATGCACACAACATTTACCGCACACACAGTATTAATGATATGGATAGAGGTATAAATAGCAGAAAAACCTGAAAACTCAACGAAATTCGTAAAAAATAAATAATTTCCTGGCCCCTTAGCTGTCCCTACACCCTGTATCGTATAGTAGTTATCAAATAAATCTAAAGACAATCCACACTTTTTCTCAAAAAAACTATCCATTGTATACACTTTGTGGCCATTACTTTATTCAAATATACATAAATTGAATACCATATATAGGTTCACTTTACCCCCCCCCCCCCATGCTGTCCCCAATTACTTTTAGCTGATGTTTATCGCCTGTATACATTCATATGCAATACCTGTGTTATTCCTATAATTATTATAATCTAAAGAATCTCTAAAGCCGCCATGCTAACCATTTTAAAACAAGGGGTCCGCTCGCTATACATAAGGATCGTTATTCGTAATGACAGCTTTTCATAAGGACCGCTGTTCATAATAGAGAAAAGGCTCATTATTCATAAGGGTCATTATTCAGAAGGGCTGCTATTCATAATACGAAAAGAGGTTCGCTGTTCATAATACAAAATGAGGGTTGCTATTCATAATACGGATTGAGGGTCGCTATTCATTATATGAAAAGAGGGTCTTATCATATTGTTTGCTTATTTAGTTTTTATGAATAGCGATCCTCATTCCTTATTATGAATAGCAACCCTCTTCTCTTTTATGAATAGCGACCCTCTTCTCCCATTATGAATAGCGACCCTCTTCTCCTATTATCAGTCATGGTCCTTATGCATAGTGACCCCCAATACAAATTATGAATAGCGCCCCTTTTTATGTTTATGGATAACGACCCCGATTTCGTATTATGAATAGTGGTCCTTATGAGTAATGACCCTCAATGTGAATTACGAATAGCGACCCTCATCTCACATTATGAATAGCGGTCCTTATAAATAATGGTCCTTATGACTTTATAAATAGTGACCCCCTTTCCGTTTTATAAATAGCGGACCTTCAGGTATAGGAACTTACACGTTATGAATAGCGGTCATTATGACTAGCGAGGTTGCCCCTAAAACAACAAGAAACTAAAATTCCAAATTCACAAACACTCTTGTGATGCATGTAATGATTTAAAAGATGGGCTTTTGTAATTTAAATGTATGATAATGCGTTCTAATGCATCTGAAAGCATTGTCTTTTCAAATACTTACATTATCCAAACACATATCGCAGTAAAGTCAAGGATCTTGATATACAGGTATAACATCAAAGCACATGTATTTCACAAATTTCCATTCTGTTCCTAATATTCACCACATCGACATGGTGAATAGGAACAGTCACGAAATTCCATATAAAAATTAAATTTGATCTTGACAGAATTTCATTTATATGCCAATGGAAAGGTACCATCGATGGACATTTCATGAGGCCGACACATTTGTTATTTGTGATGTAATGATAATGTTGTTAGGCAAAAATAATGTGTCAAATCTGTTTCTATTCACTCCGTTTTACGGTTCATCTTTAAGGCCAGTGATTATGTCAGACATATGTTTCGAATCGATATTATAATCCTTCCCCCAGAATACTGCAATTCTTATTTTTTATTGAACTTCCCATGCATGAGAACCCCCATGAAACATTCCCAGTGTCGAAACCGATGTTCTCAATGTCACTGAATATACTGGACACTTAAATAAAGATTGGTAAAATGAATATGCAAATTTCAGTCAATATGTCTATCGTATTCAAGGTTGATAGAAACAATAGTATAATCAGTATAGAATATTAAAAAAATACAACAGACGTGTCATTAATAGCACATATTTTTTTCATCAAACTCTGAATCTCCATATTTGATAATGGCATTTATATGAGGTAGAGAATATATCAATAATCAATCATTCTGATCCTTTTAGGGACAGTGCTTTTCGCCGTCGAAAAACAAGTGACGTTATTTACATGGTAAGCTTGTTGTTCGCTTTGACCATAATTACGTGGAAGTAATGTCATGACGATAACCAATTACTCATGATAACTCTTTTATATGAATAAAGAAGCTTCCTAAAAAAAATCTCGATCGTCAGAGTCAATGGACAAGATCCAAACAAATGTTACGTCATGATCTATAATTACACCATGACGTGTTTCATGGGAACGCGCGCAAATCCTACAACTTTGCAGTCGTTACTGTGAGTCAGGGTTGCGGAAAGTTTCCTTGGAGTAAAAAGATTAAGCAGTGTAGACACTTTTTTTAATCATTTGCCCCATGCAATAAATGAAGATGCGATACACCATATTCTAGGAATAATGATCGCGTCTTTAACAACAGGCTACCATTAACATTTTTAAAACATGATTCATGCTGTAAATTTTATACACATTATTGACACCTCTGGCGCGATTGCATCACTTTTGCAAAAGTTCTACTTGAGGTGAAATACTTAAGAAAATGATTATTTTTAAAAATGATTTTTAGATATCCGATTAGTATTATGGGCACTGTTGCAATATCCTTAAAATTACTGCTATAAATTACTTAGATTATTTGATTGCTCGTTATCAGATGTATTACAAAATAATGACATTTCTTAATGATGGCATTTGTTATTACTATTTAAACACATGTGATTTATGGAAGCTGTTCAAAACAGGGACCTGCCGAAATAAGAGTGAAAAGAAAACTTTGTCATTCTTGAGACAGACAATGAGCAGAAAATATAGACACATAAATGTTTTGGAAAATGCGGGGATGTTTTAAACTGATTCATGGGAATGTGGTCGAATATTGTATCAGTCACATTTTAAGCAGTCATTATGTGCAAATTTTATAAAATTTCCTTTAATTTTCATTTGAGTCATGGAGATCTAAAAGGGGATATGAAATTTTGATATCCAATTACCAAACACTTAGGCCCGTTGTTTAACACGACGCGAGGACTAATTCAAACATAACTAAACTAAGGGAAAAATTAGACCTCGCTATACCTTCCTCCACAATGTTATATTTGGAAATATAATTCATGATTGCAATGTATATTTACACATTAAGTAATTATTCTTAAATAGTTTGTTACAGCGATTTAATGACATCATTGTACTAAATGCTAGCATTTTTCTGACCTTTATAATGGCTTCAGTCTCGACCCCTTTAAGCAGCAGAATTTTGTTAACAACAGCGCATGATGTGTTGCAAAATAATAATGACGCATGAGAAATGACCCCAGCTAGCTTGTTATTGCTAGCCAACTTTTCTCTTGGCACGGAACGTACAAGCAACTGTGTTCGATATCCTTACAAATAAATGGAGCCTGGAAATATTTTTTTTGTCGATTTGGTAGAGCATTTTAATTTACCATAAATCATCCCACTGAAAAATAATTTGAAATAATTTACCTTCTCTCATCACCAGAACAATAAAAGTCGACGTGAGTCACGGAAAACGAAATATGACAATACAATGGCGTATCCCAACATAGCTTGGAGTCGGCGTATACCCCTCCCATTTTGAGCCACTCCCCCCTCCCCCAAAAAACAAAACAAAACAAAACAAAACAAAACAAACAACAGCAACAAACAAACAAACAAATAGAATAAAATTTTAGGGAACACAACTTCCTGTGGGTCTGCACCAAGCAGGACTCTTGATTTTAATCCCAACGTACGATAAGGGTATGGGCACGTGTTATATGATTAGGGTAATGGTATATAGGTAAGAGTTAGGGTAAGTGTTGGGTATGCTTTGATAGGGTTAGAGTTATGGTTATGGTGAGGTTTAGGGGAAATATTTTACACTCATCATCTGTCGAAGGAACATGTATGCAAGCGGGGGTAACCAGATACGACACATTCCTATTTTCTCCCCATCCCCCGCGCTTTCTGGTCCAGGGAGGGTTCCGCCGAATATTCATAAGTTTAGTGTCGTAATAAATATTATCATTGGTAAGTCATCTGTTCTTATATTATGTAATCTGTTGACTCACATTTAGGCGTTTTTGTTTTTGTTTTGTTTTGGTTTTTTTTTTTCAATTTAGTGATTGAATATATCTTTGAATGTTTTGTATAGAAAGGTTGGTTTTCTGCGACATTCGTTATGGCGTTTCTTGTCATAATTATTTAAGTTTTGCATTATTGTAAATTGAGGTAAAATTATTTTCTTGGTTGAGTGCTGAGACAAAGTGAATGACGGTAACATGTGCTATCTTTTTTTTTTAACTGGTGGAATGATACCCCTCCTCCTCCCCATCTCTCTCCTTCTCTCTATCCTTCTCCCGCCCTCCCCTCGTGTAACATCAGCTGCCGAACCTGTGTCTGACGTCACAGGCCGTTGCCATGGCAGTTAAGTTAGAGGATTGTTTTAATTGGTGGTAACTTTAGGGCGGAGTGCTTGTTGAGGATTAGGGGCTGTCGATCACGTTATCATTACAACGCATCTTTGATCGGGCCATGTTTGCACTTTGATGGAAACGAAAGAGGGTGATCTTCTCCAAAGTTTTATCAGTAATTGAATATAGAATCATGGTAAATGTCGATAGTTCAAAAAATATCATATCCCTAAGATGGTGGAACACGAGCCTTTTATCATTTAAGATACATTTAATCATTAATAGATCATTTTTTAAATGATCATTATTGATATCATTATTACTGTTGTTGTTTTCATTATTGTCAGTATAGGTAGTAGTAGTAGTAGTAGTAGTAGTAGTAGTAGTAGTAGTAGTAGTAGTAGTAGTAGTAGCAGCAGCAGCAGCAGCAGCAGCAGAAGTAGTAGTAGTAGTAGCAGCAGCAGAAATAGTAATAGTAGCAGTAGGAGTAGTAAGGAGCACTGGTTGTTGTTGTTGTAGTAGTAGTAGTAGTAGTAGTAGTAGCAGCAACAGCAGCAGTAGTAGCAGTAGTAGCAGTAGTAGCAGTAGTAGCAGTAGTAGCAGTAGTAGCAGTAGTAGCAGTAGTAGTAGTAGTAGTAGTAGTAGTAGTAGTAGTAGTAGTAGTAGAGTAGTAGTAGTAGTAGTAGTAGTAGTAGTAGTAGTAGGAGTAGAAGAAGAAGAAGTAGTAGTAATAGAAGTAGTAGTAGTAGTAATAGTAGTAGTAGTAGTAATAGTAGTAGTAGTAGTAGTAGAAGTAGTAGTAGTAATAGAAGTAGTAGCAGTAGTAGCAGTAGTAGCAGTAGTAGCAGTAGTAGCAGTAATAGCAGTAGTAGCAGTAGTAGTAGTAGTAGAAGTAGTAGTAGTAATAGAAGTAGTAGCAGTAGTAGTAGTAGTAGTAGTAGTAGTAGTAGTAGTAGTAGTAGCAGCAGCAGCAGCAGCAGCAGCAGTAGTAGTAGTAGTAGAAGTAAATTGTTTTAATCTATCTATCAATCTATATTTTTCACTCATCGTCGTTTTCATTAATAGTATATTTGATTAAATAAATCGTAAACTCTGCAAGGACGAAGCATTACTCAACATCAATTCCATAAAATAAACATGGACAATAGGGTAAAGAACTAATCTTATATAAGTGGGTGCAGCTTACAAACTTATGGGATCATTGTGGGAGGGTTGATGCGTTCCTTTCAACGTAGGGATAACAGAGTCAATTAAGGGAAGAAAAACTCTAAACATAGGTTGGCGGTGTAGGATTGTTGATCTGTACCTTTAAACGTCGGAATATGATGAGTCAATTGAGGAAAGAATCTTTGAGGAAGCTTTCAATCAGAGGTTGATCGGAAGCGAGATCTCACCGCTCCTACTTCTTCAAGTCTCATGCACGGTAGAGGCAGAAACTGGGGGCACGGCAGTCGTGGTCATCCTCCCCCCCCCCCTCTTTTTTTTTAACACGAGAAAGGCAACTGAAGAGGTTGATGACCCTTTTTCGGGGGGGGGGGGTGGGGCTTGTCAGAAGTTTTTTTGACTTTCCTCCCCCCCCCCTTCCCCTCCCACTGCAAGAGAATCCTGGAGTTCGCCACTGCTTTACAAGCCTCTTCTTTTATCCCCCCCCCCCCACACCTTGTTCTTTTGCAGTAAGAAGTTGCTTTCAAAGAGGCTGGTATGTAATGTGGATGCTTTGCAGTAGGCAATCTTTGCCAGTGCCCCTTTACCAAGACGAGTCTTCTTTCTTATTTTGAGGAAGGAAAATAGGAGCATTTTAATAGTTTTACTAAGAATGGCTATAAAATCAGGATTATACTAAACCATTTTAAATGTGGGTTGGTGTCAGACCTAAATTTCCAGCAACAACTAAGGAAAATTTTGTTGGCAGATGACTGTCACATCCGCCAAAACTCCTACCCCTCCTCTGCGGCAGGAATAATTATTGGCAGACAGGGGCATCGCTAGCGGGGGGGGGGGGGGGGGTCACAACCCC